>BCIG01000017.1:423324-545353 GCA_001599915.1 Symbiotaphrina buchneri
CCCACGCCCACGCCCACGCCCACGCCCACGCCCACGCCCACGCCCACGCCCACCCCCACCCCTGTGGCCCTGCAGCGACTGATTACCAAATCTCCTCCGCCTACAACGTCGAGGGAGCATGCTCTAAGAATACTCCACAAGACGATCTACAATTTCACCTGGACCTACACCGACGATGATGACAATAATTGCCGAGTTTCGTATCAATAAATACATATGGCCCGAGGCCCCCTACTTCTTCTATATGGACATCAAACCGCCAAGATGCAAGCTCAAGATCGCTATCCGTAGATTTATAATATGTTCAGGTATTCTGATAACTGCCGATGATGGACCGGACGAAGCCTGTACGAGAGCATCTTCGCATTAGTGCCAGCCCGAGGATTCACGGTTGAGCAAGTATTGATCCAACCGCCGTGGCCATCTAGGCCTGGTCATTGTTGTCGCTCCGGCCCGGCGACATTGGGCGGAGCCGTACTCTCGGATGCTTCGTCCCCTACGAATTTGATCGCTCGAGCACCGCGGGGTGTGGGTTCTGGTGATGACCTTCCATTCATGTTCGTCGGAGTAAAAGGGCGCGGACTGGCGTTGCGCGGACTGTTATGTTGCGATGTAGCCTTCGAAGACCTCCCACCAATAGGTCCCATTTCAATGGAGTGGCTTGACCCGCCACTGCCCACCACAGACCGACCGATGCGGAAGACGGCCCTCGGGGGAGTGGAATGTCCAGAATCTTGGCCATGGGCACGGCCAGACTGCCTATGTCGCAAGCGTTCCTCCCCATTGTGTACGCGCTCGGAGATGTGGAACGGTTCTTCCGGCTCCTCTGTCGTGTCAGTAAGCACATTCGATATGGTACGAGGCAGGTAGAAGCCTAGTTTCCCAAGAGGTATGCTAAGCCCATGCACGACCTTGGATCATGTCAGCCACCGGCAGCTTAACTTAACGGCTGGTGTTCACTTACTATACTGCAAATGGCCAGAAACCAAATTACCACGGTCATCACTTCCGATAGGACCGCCGCATCTTCGCGCTGGACGCCGTCCACCGTGATATCTCTTAGAAACTCCAAGCTCAGGTATAGATAGAAGATGGCACTGACACCGATGGGACCGAAGAAGCCGACGAACAAGGCTTGGCGCTTTTCCTCAATCTGATGGATCTTCTTGTGCATGGCAAACACAACAGGTAGACGTCGGAAGAGAAGGATGAGTACGCCTAAAAAGACGAGTCGATATAGCGGGATAACATTGTTGCGCAAGAACATCTGCCAAGGGCATACAGCTCCGAACCACATGAATATTGACAGGTTAAGAAGCATATCGATTGTTGGCTGTAGTGAGTCGTCCAGAGTCTCAAGGCGAAACCAGTCACTGTCCCGATGTTAGACCCTCTTGCTATCGTTCGATGTGACACATACTCCCAAGTAAAGGCATTACCAGCAATGAAGCAGGCTAAAACATCGTCGCTTCCAATCATCCCGCATGTACCAACGACGAAGAGCTGGATCGCCGTCGTGTTAATCAGATATATCTGAGGGCATAGCTGCCGAACTTACTGCCAGTGTCACTGCAAACACAAGAAAGCTCTCCCTGTCGACATATTTCCTACTCGGGTCAGCGCACGCTGCAAACGTGATAGGTCAGAACAAGCTCGCTGACCGTTCTTCCGCATAGTGCAGGAGCTCTTTTGCCAGATACCCAACCAAGAACCCGTACACAACACTCAAGATTATGGTGTAGCCCCAGGTCTCACCAAACCAATACCCCATTGCTTTGGCTGCACCTCCGCTCTGGCCTGCTCCATGGAGACCCGTATATTTCATTATGTATAGTGCAAGAAATAAAAAGGGGTAACCCAGGCCATCGTTTGCTCCGGATTCCGCAATGATGATCTTTTGGAGGTCTTTTGGCACGTTCTTATCCGCGAATTTGCCTTTGACTATACTGTTGGAGAGGACAGGATCCGTCGGCGTCACACAAGCTCCCACAGCTATGGCATGGAGAAAACTTATATTCGGCACCAGGCCCCAGATGAGCATGCTACTGCTAAGCCACATCCATGTCATGCCTGGACCTAGTAAAAGCGTGAGGCTCTTCCATTCGGTCTTCAAGTACCTGCTGGGTAATTGAACACCTGCAATGACTAATTGGACACCCAGGACCAGTCTCGTGAAGTACAAGGTTATGGTAGCTAGATTTTCTTCGGAGCCAAGCGCATAATCCTCGGGTTTGATGAAATTTGCTGCATGGGGAGAGAATGCGACTCCTGCCAAGAGGGATATCACTGGTCGCGTCGTGTGAGTGACTTCCCGAAACTGGTGTATTCTGAGGTGTACATACAGGCCTCAGAGAGATAGAACTTCTCCTTGAACAGGTAGGAGACGAGACCGAATAATGTGATGAACCCTCCCAAGGTCGCACAGGCTATATTGAAATTAACAACTTGCAGCGTTGGCATACTGCCTGGCCTCGACTGTGTCTCTTCTAGAAGTGTTGTCGTCTGATATACCGGCGAAAGCGCTCACCCTACCCCGGCAATCTCTCGAGGGACAGCGGCGGATCCACAACCCAGATACAGAATACACGTGGCAATGAATGTTATTGCCTCATATCGTATACACCGACACCCGATTAACGATCTGGTAATGGCGAGGGCCACCGTGTACTCGAAGCGCACAGGAACCGGTGACAGGGGGGGCTCTTTCTTGTGCAAGCAGGTTGATCGATGACGCTCGCCGATGGGGCGGGTCGAAAGCTGCTAGAAAGATCTTCTTATAATTACGCCGTACCTTATTCAAGAGGACGCAGGGACATTAGAACCGGGACGGGTAGTGGGCAGAGAAGAACGAAGCTCAGGAAGGCCTTGCGGAGGCAGCGCCAAGGCCGTCGTCTACCGTAGTCCCGCTATCACCCGTCGTCATTATTGCGGACGTCGTTGACTCAAAAGTGCTCACTCTTTTTATGTTTCTTGTAATTACCACAGCTAACACCGCTAAACTCAAAGGCTCTAAGCCAACGATCAATTCATTATTCGGCCAGACCGAGGACCAAACCGCTATCCCGAGAAGCATACACAGTCAATCCACAGATTGCGACATCAACGTAAAACTCATACAGCAGCTTCTACGAAGCGTTGTTGGAATGTGCTCCGCACCTGCCCAGCTAGTTGGACGGAGATACTCCAAATTTGTGGCACTCGAGCTTTTGCCATCATCGCCAAAACGAAAACCAAAAGGGGAATCTGTAGATCGTCAACGAAGCTGCACACATTGGACTCTGGCGGAGAACTCACCCATAAGAGAAACAAACGTTGGTCATATTTGATGCGTTTCACCTTGTTTGCGTGCGCAATCCGCAGTTGTTCTTGCTGATGCTCGCTGAGCGGCTTCCGACCAAGACGAACGTCGACGCCTTCGAGAGCCACTACTTGTGACGAACCGGACGCTTGGGCGACGCCAGAACCCCGAACATGATACTCGTTGACCACGGCATCGGCCGCAGCCAACAGTATACCTGATTTCTCCCCGCACCCATCATTGGCACCGGGTTTTGGGTATATCTCATCGTAGGCTGGAGGTGGTGAGGATGATGGGCCGGAAAACAATTCCCACCAGCGATAGTCACTCTCCTTTCCACTATCTATTTCACCTCTGGCTGAACCAGGCCGATGAGGTACCTTTTGTGCAAGCGAGCTGATACGGCGAACCATTGGATTGGGAAGATACGCCTGGTAGTCGGGGAGAGTAGGCATGGGTGGAAGAGTAGGCATCTGCAGGTTCGGTAGATTGAGATGCACCTGCTGTTGTAGACTGTGCAATTGTGCTGCCAACTGGGCTCGCCAAGCGGTCATCCCTGCTGCTGGGGACGGTAGATCACCGAAGGGCGCACCAGTTATTCCCGCCGAAGCCGAAGCAGTGCTGGGGAGATCAATACGAGCGCTATTGCTCCTTGAAGAAGCTCGGAAGAGCTCATGTCTATGATCATCGAGATCATCCGAACACGCGTCACTGGGAGCATCCTCATCGAGCTCACTGTCTGCCAGAGGCACTGGACGTGAAGCAGCTGGAGCAGGCGCCGAATCACCCCACAAAGAAGAGAAGGATGCCACACTGCTAGTCCTGCTCCTTGAACGAGCAGAGCCCATGCTTCTTCTCCGCGTCTCAAGGCCCACTTTTCTCGCCGCTTGCAGTACTTCTTCGGAAGATGCAAGATCAGCTGCCGTGTACCCATTGAGAGTGCGCATGCTGGGATCTGCCCCATTTAGAATAAGCCGACGAACGATTTGCGCATGGCCATGCATAGCAGCAAAGTGGGCAGGAGTGAAGCCATTCTTATCCCGCGGCTCTGGGTTCGCACCTCTGGCCAGAAGTGCAGCCACGAAACGATTGAAGCCAAGGCTGGAAGCAAGGTGAAGCATGGTTTGTCCGTTAGGTCTCCGCAGATTGAGGCGTGGCTGATTTGGGCTGTCATCCAAGTCGATCAGATCTAGGCATCTTAATAATGTGCTCTCCTGATCCAAAGCCTGCAACATTTGTTCCCCGAAAGTAGATGCCTGTCTGGATTGTGAGCCAGTTGGCGGCGATGCCGAACCTTGAGGTGCCCATGAATTCGATCCGCTGCCGACGATGCGTCTCGCAATATCTCTGACGTCCTCCATCCGTCCAGTCATCTTGTGGCCCAATACCGACAAGGCCATCCTCAAAAGCTGTTGCTCGTCGTCGTCGATGTACTTAAAAACAACTTGAGGTTTGGCAACTGGGATGGACGGATATTGCATGTTCATCTGCTGTTGACGCTCATGCTTGAATGTGACAGGCACAGGACCCGCCTGCATTGATGGCGGCAGAAGACAGACCAATGAAGTGTCCCCCCAGTAGGTTGTTGTAGTCGCAAGAGTATCGCCGAACATGACTTCCAATCCTTGACAGAACCCGCTGCCTAAGCAAGTGACTTCTATTCCGCCGGCCTTCGGTCCCTCATTGGGAATTAACTTATGGATTGTTGGAGGCCGATGTGGATTGAGCGCAGTTGGGATACCATAAATAGAGTTAGCGACGGCCTGGGCCATCTGAGCATGATTTTGTTGGAAGACCGAAGCATTAGCCATATGTGCCGCCGTAGGACTAGGGGCTCTGCTAGCATGACTGGAAACCGGAGCGGAGAACATCTGATGCAATGGTAGATTCTCTACACTGTGCGATCGCTGTACACCATTCATGTAGCCTTGGCCATCGCTGTTAGGTGTGGGAGGACCAGTATTGAAAGAAGGTCCCAGGAATCCATGACCTAAATAGGGCTGGTCCGGGACAGGAGTAAATGAACTCCCGCTGGTCGCGAATGGAGAAGGACCGATTGAGACGGCTGCGTTTGCGGGTGCGGAAGAGACTCCGTTTGGATTTGGTGCCTGCACGTCCTCCAATCTAGTCATCGCAAGTCCACTAGGAACTTTTGCAGAACCACTGGACTTTCTCTTCTTAGAGGGCTGAGCACCCAGTGCCGAGACAGAAGCTTGCCGAGACAATGTGCGGGGAGTGAGGGTCCCAGAGGTGTTCTGAGGGAGCTCCTGCGTCGGCATAAACCCGGATTGTTGAAAGAACTGGGGATTGAAACTGTGTTGCAAAGCTTGCAGGTCTGTAGTCGAGTGGGAGAGCCTGAAAGGCTGCAATGCACCAGCGGGACCGTGGTTTTCAAAGGCATTCATAGCCTGGAATACACCAGCAGACGATAGCTGAGAGTCGTCCTGGAAAATACTCGACTGTCCAGCCACTGTTGAGAGAGGCGCATGGGTTTTGTGGTCGTCAGTAATCATGATAGATGATGAGATAGCTTGTGTGATCAAGCGACCTTCATGGTCTTTGATTGTGAAAATAACTCTGGAAAATACGGTTAGTTGCATTCACGACTTCAATAAGGGATCAAATACTTACTGAAATCCCAGCTTCTCATTTTGGTGGCGGCAATAGCACGCTATACGCATTGGGGCATCAATGTGCATTGTTCCTTCGGGAAGCGTAAGCTGCGGGGGTTGTTCAGCTTCTAAAATAGTCTCCTTATAAGGCTTCTGCCATTCCTTCACTTCATGCGTGTTGAAGACAATGACTCTTCGATGCTCATCTTGATGCCAAGAGTCTTCTTCGTCAAGCTTCTTCACCTTCTTCCTTGCTGCGCGCTTCCTCTCACGCGTAATGCACCCAGCGCATATCTTCACCTCTCCTCCGTTCGATGGTTTGTCTTCATCGGCGTCTGTATCAACCTCAGTAGCAGAAGAGCGTCTAACCAATCCGTCCTTGTTGCCTGACTCGGGCCGGGCTGCACGAGCAAATGCTCTGCTCAGATTCTCTGGTGATCGCATGGCGCTCGTGCAGACCAGCATTGTTGACAATTCGAGGGTGTCGGGTGACCTCTGAGGAGGGGGTTTTGCCAGAAGCTTGGGCTTCGAGATCGTGTGAGCAGGCAAATGGAGTTTCGTGACGCCTTGTGGCAATGGATACAGAGACATCCTTATCGGAATCTGTGTTTCAACCCTCGACTTGAGTGGGGTCGGGTGGATTGTCAGGGTGGGTGCTATGATCTCATTGGACAGAGAACGGGGGACCGAAAGCGGAGACGCAAGCCCGTTTGCCAGTGGAGAAGTATCTGTTCGGGACTTGCTCCTTCCCAAAGATAGTCCGGGCGTATCAGGGCCAAAGCCGGAAGACCATATAGAGTTAGGAGAGCCGTTCAACCTCGCCGAGCTTTGGAAGTCGCCACCTGCACTGGATGGCGATGATGGGTTAATAAAGGCGGCCGGAGAACCACCTCCACTGGTAGCCATGCCAGACATAGGAGACGCCTCGCGAGAAGCGTGAGCAAATTTTCCAGGTTTCAACGCGGTCTGGACATGTCAGAATAAGTAACTTTGACCGTAGGCTGCCTTATACTTACCAGGTTTACGTGCTGAAAAGTTCTTCGACTGACAGCAGCAGGGGAACGGTGTAGCATGTGATAAGCGTGATCTGGTGTCTCTCTCACGGATGCCACATGGGACTGAGTATCCAGGGGACTTGGACTACTGCCTGCGCTCTCAAAATCGAGATAGGTCTCCATGGCGCTGTTACTGATGTCGAAATCGTTGCCAGTCATTGGATCCCCGAAAGACGCATAATCGGAACTCCCAAAATCAAGTCCGGGACCTTGTCCACCTATCATAAGATCGTCGGGTTTCCAATCTTGCATATCAGCATCTTCGGTCATTGTGCCGTCCAAGGCTGGTGGCACGGAAAGCGAGGAATTGGAGGACGATTTCCGCTTAAACCTCCTAGAGGAATCAGATGCAGAGTCCTGCGTAGAAGCCTCAGGCGAGATAGAAGACAATTTCGAAATTGCCCTGTAGTCGCCAGCAGACCTCTTGTTATTGTCTGACCTCACAGCTGCGTCCTTGCTAGGCGCTCCGTCCAATCCAGCGTGAGCAGGCCGTGACGGCACGGCGTTTATGCCACCTTCTGCAGGAAAAGAAAGCGTATTCTCGTCCAGAATACCGCTGTCACCAAATGAGTCTCCCTGCGCGATTGCAGAATTGAAGAATTCAAGGTCCGCGTCCCGCAAGCTCTCTCCTACCTCGGAATCGAGGATCAACGGGTCCCCTATGGTAGGAAGCGTCGAACTGGAGAAGAAATCCTCAGATGGACTCATGGCCACGAATATTTGGTGCGAACAATCAGCGCAGGGACTGCGGCGGCCCCAACGATTGTACAGCTTGTGTGGGAGGTAGGAGCTGCTTTCGCTCGCGGCCGAGAATTTCGGAAGGATGCTTAAAGGTCAGAGATCCACGCAATTCGAGCTCGCCCTGGCCGTGCCTCGCAGACCTCTCGATAGTCCACAGACGGCAAGAGTACCCCCGGAGGCTTCAGATGGAAGCCATCGCGACGTCGGTGCCTCTTTTTTTCAAGATTTCCGACAGACGGCACAAACGGTGCCCTTCTATGTAGCGCCCCGCGTGATCCCCCCCTCTCGGCAGATAGAACAGAAGAGTCCCTCCAAAACGCAGCCAAAGGATGGTTGTGATAACCGAGGATCTTAACAGCGAGCACGAGGGAGATGGATGACGGATTTGACGGCGATGCGGTTAATGTGGAGAAGACGGAGACGAGGGAGAGAGCTTTGTTGGTTCGGACACGAGTGGCCAAGCCGCTAGGTACCTAGTAGGCAGCCGTTCCTTGCGGTTGCTTATGGGTGAACTTTGCGTGAACTACCCGCCGAGGCCGTACAGTGAGGTAGTGGGTACCTCACCTTCCGGAAACAAGATTACTAGCCTCCTTGTACGGTGTACTTCATATCGTTACTACCGACTTCATGCGGCAGATAAAGTGGACAGGTATTGCATACACGCGACTATTGTACTGAGCACACATCACTACAAGCGTGCATCCAAGTTGTCCCGGATCCATATGTAGAGGGCGATTGGGCACTTGTGAGCCAAGGTTGGTAGGTTAAAATGATGGGAACGATTAGGGATCGGGCAAAAGAACCTCCCACATACAGTACAACGAGTCAGGTGGGCTGTATGCAAATAACTTGGAATCTAGAGGACCGACTGGGCACTTGTCGAAGTAGGTGTACTCGTAGGTGGTAACATTACATGCTACCCTAGGTACACTTTCTTTCACGGTATTCCTCTCCTCTTGGCTTGATGGAACGAGAACAAATGATGCTTCCCTTCATTAAGATAGATACCTTATATGAAGCTGCCTACCTGGCCTAGTAGACTAAGGTAAGGTAATCGCTACATTCCAAATGGTTACAAGACACCAAGCTGGCATCTTCAATCGACTTACGAACATTACTTGGTTGGACTTCGGTGGCCCGTGGAATCCTCGGCGCTTTCGCGGAGAAAACGTTGTGCAGGTTCCAGGTCGTGCGTTGAGCGGACGGCGTGCATCGCTGCTACTGGTTTCCAGAAACATTAGCCGTGAGTCGTGAACGGGACTGGAACGAACGGATAAAAAACATGCAATGGCCACCCCCATACCCTGTGTGGGGGCTCCGTCGGCTATGTCATGGCTCGTACCTGCATCTCACACGGTTGTGTTTTCTGGGTAGCGAACGGCCGTGATAGCCCAAGACCCTTTCCGCTCTGAAAATGTTCGGGTTAAGGAGTTACTCTCGAGCGGCAGATCAAAAGGCACCGATATGGGTGGCCATGCTATATCCCAGTTGCATAGTTCGTCTGAGGTACTTCCTGAGTCCAGGCAGCGACTGTCAACATGAAGATGTTCTTGCATCCCGTACTTTGCTGATACTGTGCGATACCGTCATCTACATTGTTGATGAACCCTACGGCTTGTTTTCGCCGTGCATGAAGCGGCTTGCCTCTCCTGGCCCACCCACACACACCTCGGTGAGCAAGGTGGCCACACCTAGTTCGTAGAACTACAGGTAATTGGGGATTAACCGGACCGATGGAGCATGCTGCTAGCAAGTGTGGCATTGCAACTCGACAAGCCACACACACTCCAGTATGTAGTACATAAGGTAAAGATAAGGTAAGTTAGTGGTCCGAGCATTGGGCACCACCCGAGATATTTTGGATCTGAACCATGCCATGGCTGTCAACCTTATCTCCGTCTTTCGCTCCCTCGTTCTGTGTGAGCGGCAAAACGCTCGGTCTGGAGTCCGCGACCGACAACATGTTTGAATATTGCTAATCGATCTTGACCTGTCAGATCATTGTTTCATTGTTCGGTCGTCCAAAGCAAGGATCAAGAATGATGGCACGGTCTCTCCACATCACCCAAAGATAGTCTAGAAAGACCGGGATCTTCCTTAGTACTGCGCATCAGCAATCAACGAAGCGTCTATTACGGCGGCGCCATGGCTGGGGGTATTTGCGTCGACCTTCAGTGTAGTGCTGACCACCCCCGGTAAAACTAGGACGGTCTCTGACTGGTTCCGATAGTCAATCTCGCAGGTAATGCTGCTGTCTTGCTGAGGAACAGCTGCCGGCTGCGGGCTATACTGACTTCCCGGGTTCGGTGACAATATATTTCTATCACGATCTTGCGTCGACGCTGTCGCAAGTCGTATATCAATCCCAGGCAAGAGGATATTTCCCGGCCTGACTGGGATCAGCAAGAGCTGGACACTGTATACGTCGTTTTCCTTCGTCAATTGTCAGTTCTCAACTTCCCGGTCTTCGTATAGGCGGTAGTCACAGACCTTTATCATCAAGTGACCTCTTCTTGGTCCACCGAGCAGCCAAGCATCTGTGTGAGCGTGGACTTCGTATACGAATTCCAGTGCAGCGGTCAAGTCCAAAGAGGCATCCTTGAGGAACAGATCCCAAGCTCTCGTGTACTGAATGGAGAGTTCTGCGGGAATCGCTTCCCCTACGGCGGCCGTATGATAGGATGGCACTCCTTCAAGACCCGCAAGATGTAGGCGCAATTGTGCTTGAAGGACGACAGTAATTGAAGGTATCTCAACTGGGATAATAATGCGCCGCTGGAGGCCGTCAAAAAGGTGTTCATAACCTTCTTGAAATAGTGGTATCAGGTTATTGCTCTGATAGAACCGTAAGCAACTAAGCCTACACCAATGTAGTTGACTCACCTTGTGCCACGCAGAAAGCCAAAGCTGCAGTTCTTCGTGCAATTTCCTCGGGATACAACGGAAGGTATCCTCCCACTTGAGAGTGCAGAGGGCTGGAATACTGATACTCCCAAGCATCGCAATAGACTCCATCATTGTTGGCGTCAAAAAGTCTGCAAGAGACGAGCGAAGAGCCGGCAAAAGTAAGCTTTTAAAGGTGTAGAACTGGGTCTCTTGTAAGGCATCGAGAAACCTCTTCTCTACTACAGCAGCAATCATTTCATCCAGACACGAGTAGTCAATCTGGAGCTGCAAAGTGGCGAGCTCCTTGAGGTTATGTTCTGATGAATCTCTTACACTGTTCTTTTGCCGAATCTGATAGACCAGTGTCAGAGGTTGTTTTGGAAGGACCATAGTACGACTTAGCACCCAGTCACCGGCCTGCGCCTCCAACAGTTGCGAGGACTCCAGATTTGAGCTTGATATTTGTAGAGGGGTCAAGGTTGAGGTTGACACAGTAAATTTCGAGAAGAGCGCGTCTTTCTTGAACGTCTCCTGCACATTGACCCCCAAGGGCAGCGCTATCGCGACGGTGGAGGTAACGCCGTAAACAAAGCTTCCCTTTTGGGTATCGTATGCCAATTCCAGCTTGATTATAAGTTCATTGAGATCATGTTCAAGGCCATATGGGACCCTTAGCTTCACAGTTGTATCCTCGGGGATGTGCTGTAGGCGCAAGTGACCCGAAGGCGCCGTATCCATCGTAATCGCAGCAGCGTCCCCGATGACTTCAGCTTCTGCTACGCGAAGCCTTAGTCCAGCCGAAGCAGCCTTCAGACGGAGTTCTGCACTGATGATATCATTCCACCCACTGCGGATGGTCACCTCTATCGACCTCGGCTGATCCAATCTTATCGTTCTAGAAACAGCAATACTCGCCTCGAGAGAGCGTAATGGAGGATAATAAGTGAGCTTGCTCGCTGCAATAGCAGCGCCGGCCGGAGGGGATATTTGCGAGCGACCGCCTGTACCGTTTTTGGGCAATAGAGTTTCATGGACGAAGGTGATATTGTGGCTTCGAAGCAATAGCTTGTCCATCATGTAGGCGCCGGGGGCAGATACCTGTTACTCGTTTAGAAAGTGCGAAGCAAACGGGCTCAAGATCTTGCATTACATGAGTAGAAAGGATGACTTTGACCAAGCCGCGGCTCAAGACCACCGATTGGTCCGATTCCAACCAGATCTCGCGACCATTGATTTGGTCTGTCCCCATGAGGCGTAGCTTCAGCGGTGCCAGTTCAATCTGCTCGTCAAAAAGATACCGGATTTGCAATTGCACTTGGAAACCATCCTTATCCGAGAAGTGAAAGAGCTGTGGTTCGACCTGTATCAAGCCGAAATATTTGTCTGCTGGAACTGTGATCTGGTGGTCCAACCTGTCAGAATAGCAGACCACCTCATTAAAGAGGTCAGATGTGTCCATAAAGTCGTCATTAACCCAGCTAGGCAGACTGGCCAAGTCACTGACGATCGACGATGGAATTTTTGAGGCCGAATCAATTTTTCGTTTCCATGCTGCTTTTGCAAGAAGTTTGAGCATTACATTGATGAAGTCGTCCCTCCTGTCTAATTCTTTTAGGCATCGTGCGTACATTTTTAGCATCGCCGTTTCTACCATGTTCCACCCATCTTCAGCATAAAATGGAGCCAGCCGGCGGAAATATGCGGCCGCAGTGGTGAGGTCCTTCACCTGGCTGCTCAAATTAGCAGTATACGGAGCCCTGATTGTATCAGATTCTACCTACTATTTCAGAACAGCCATGTCTGCCACGGCTTTCTCCACTGATTTCAACTTGTTGGCTACCGCATAATGGCTTAAAGCCTCGTCTGTCAATTTCTGACCTTAGTGTTAGCATTGGAGATGACGATTTCCGAAATTTGTACTATAGGACGATTACCGTATAAAGATGATAGAAGTTGTCCAAATTGGTTAATGCTGATTTCAGTACAACATTTGTGATCCCGAAAGTAGCGATGTCTAGTCCTCTGTCTCCGGCAGCTTGGGCCCGCGTTGGGACCTGCGGAACCTGCTGGTCATCTAGGTTCACGTGGGCGAACTGATCCTCGCAAAGATCCGTAGCAACTTTAGTCCTTTCTGAATACCAGCGCTTGGCATGGGCCAGGCGTTCTAGAATTTCGCGGTCTAGTATATAAATCTGAGCACGAGCATTCGAGAGCTCCTCAAGCCCTGTCTTGCGAGGATTGCTTTGTGCTTGTTGAGACCGAGCTTCTTCTGGGGCATCTGGATATGACGGCTGCATCGATGGCCACTCTGAAGTTGAAGTTGACCTGCTTAAGAGGGAGCTTGTTCGTGTAGGGTGCACGACAGCGCTATGTCCAGGATGCGGCCGCGCCCTAGCATCCAGTGGAGGAGCTGCATTGATGACAGAAGTCGACGGTAGGATGGGTAGAGATGTGGACGCTGTCTCCCCCAAAATCTGCTGAGTGACTGAATACATCCACGACGATACTATGTGTTCAGTAAGAACGTCGATGACACCAGGATCCATCGAGATACCCTTGGCCTCCTGCGTTGAAAGCCCGCTCTTGATATCAGCCTGCATAATGCGTGCGATTGATGTGATAGACTCAGAAATGCGCCGACACATTTCCGCGAGTGCCAAAAGATTTTCCCTCTTGTCTTGCGTCTCGCTTCCCGTAGAGGCCGGTGATATATGGTGAGAGAGTACATCCTCCACTTCACCGCGGAGTAGAGCGTGTACCCTCAATATAGCGTCTTTCGATGCTGGGACAGGATTGCCAAGCCGATATAATAAAGACATCTGACGAGCTAATAGGTAACAACGAAAGTCGAAAACAGAAATGTTGTTCGACAGGATTAACTCCCTGTAGTTCTTCCTGCGGGCATCAAGCGGAAGCAGGCCAGGATCCTCTACCACACCGGGCGTTCGCTCTGGTGTGGCCGAGTCTAGCTTTTCGCTGCCTGACGCCCCTTGTTGGGCACTTTGACGTAAGAAAGACTCGACCTCAGCGAACGTATCTAGTGCATATTGAAGTAGGTCGGGAGTGAACCTAGGAAATGTACCTCCATGACTATGTTCGATCTCCGCCATGCTATGTTCACGAACAATAGTCTCTAATCCAGCTTCGAGCTCGTCGTATAGTACCAAGGCATCCTCAATCAGGCCTACACTCTCAAAGCCGCGAGCCAGGCCTTCTTTGAGGATGAAGAATGTACAAAAGTTCCATCCGGGAAGAGACCTCTGTGCGTCTCGCTCCCGAATATCTTCCTCGTACTGAGCAACTCTCAAATCAAAAGAACTCAGAATCAGTTCCTTCATCTTGGCGAGCATATCAGACCAAGACCTCTCCAGCTCCTCTGCATCATCCACCGAGGGGCCACTTGAAGGCAGCGAAGCCTCACCGCCCGATGGAGATGAAAGGGTGCTGATAGGAACCCGAATCTGAGCGATATGATCGGGCGCTGTCCGCGAAGAGGTACCGAAGTCTGCACGAATCTTCTCAATTAACGTTGAAGATCCCCGGCCAGGCCATCTCGACGTGCTCGCGTTCTTCTCTGACGAACCTCCCTGGTAGGGGCCAGATGTGGCGGGCTGTGAGGCAGCCGGAGTGTTCGGTAAGACCACGTGCACAATGAGCCATTCAAAAGCATCATGATTCTCATGGCTGGACCCGCCCTGCGATCCGGAAGAGGCATGTTCCTTGATCCACTCTCGCACCAGCTTTCTGGAAGAGGCCTTATAGGTCTCATTGTCATCGCAGCGTAAGAAGTAAATCTTTAAGTAAGGCGTCTGGCGAAGCCCCGGAATTTGATGTCTTCGGCCCCTAGGATTATGGTGCGTACCCGCTGAGCCCCCTATAACACTGGCTTTGGCTTCTGCGCCGACCGATCCCCGCGAAGATGGCCTGCTGCCGAGTTCGTGGACATTGGGTGTCTCAGTAGAAGTGGCACGCTGTTCTGGGGTACTTGAATGCGGTATCAAATCGATGTGCAACGCATCTATGGATCGAAGAGGGCGGGTTGGCGATTTCCAATGCAGGTTTCGCAGGGGAAGCCGAGCGTGAAGGGTCGGCGAAATGAGTGGAAACACTCCCGAAGGGTCAAAGTACTCCACTGCATCGAGCGACTCGTTAGGCTAATTTGCGATGGCATGCTGGGGCAGCTCGGGGCGCGTACCTGTCACCTTGGAACTGGAGGGTGCAATGGGTTCCATGTTCGCTGATTGCAGCACCCGACGAGGTTGATCCATGTATAAGAGATTAACCGGTACGATCATGCCAGTAGCAGGTGCACATGACCGTCCCCGACCTTCTGAAGGCGCATTGGGAGCCTTGCCGCCCGAGTCGCCAGCTTGTAGGTCTGTCCGTGGCAGACGAGCGTGAAGTTGAAGCTTGTGGAAAGTACCAAAAGGTACCTTACCTAAGGTAAGGTACCTTAGGGGAAATATATGGTTTCGTATGACGGTCCACCTGCAATTTCCAGACGGTTTATCCTTATAAAGAGGTTTACAAGTGCAGACCTTTTTAAAGCCATCTTTATCTCTAAGACTCTTGTATTTAAAGAGGTTTTCCTATAGAAAGAAGGTTTTCCTTATAAACTACTAATAACTAAAACTACTATCGTGAGAAAAACCGTTACCGATGCAAAACCGCTATAGAATAAAACTTCTTATGACCAACAAGATATAACCAAATTCTATTAACCAAACCAACCTATCTCGCTAAGGTAGGGTTTATCCCTCTCTAGAGAAATGATATTAACACCACTTCTCAACGGCCGGGTAGGTGCACCCCTACGTGAACTTTCGCTGAATCGATTGATTCTGATGATAAAAATATTTTGGTGTTGAGATTGGTTGAATAGAAGCTCTACTGAGAGGTAAATAAAACCTCGCTTAGAAATTTCTTATCTTAGTCATTTATAAATTATAGAGGTGTTCTTTTATAAAGAGGTTTTAATTGATAGAGGTCAATAAAATAAGAGGTTTATAAATTCAAAAAGGTTTTTTATTCTTAATAATATAGATACTATTGATTTATTATAGAAGTCTATAACTTTAGTAGTTTATTTATCATAATCGTTATAAGCCATTAAGCCATAGAAAACCTGTTACTGAAAATACAAATGGATTGATGATGGTTATTGTTTTAAAACCGTTAGTTGACCGTCATACGGGCCCGGGTATTTCCCCTAGGGTAGCCTTGGACATGTACGGTACAAAAGGAGAGGTACTTTAACTACCTGAAGGTACCTAGACCCCTTACACCAGGTAAGGTAAGGTAGGTACCTAAGGTACCAATAAGGTACGGTACCTGGGGTACAAATATGCGAGGCAGCAGTCTGCTTTTAGGCCAGGGACACCCACTTTCAACTCCACGGGATACAATCAAAAGCATATTCGATCACTCTAAATATGTAAGCACACCTAACAAGTTGGTGGACCTCGGATCCTCGTCACAGACTGACTGGAAGTCAGGAAGTACAGTCTGCCTCATTCGCTTATAGGGTGAAAATTCCTTGGACATGTCGTTTACAGGGCGATGTTCGCAAGAGTACGAGTACGAGTACGCCCTGCTATGTGAGATTTTGTGCGAGTAGGGTCAACGGAGGGGCAGGCGGAGAGCATTAAATGATAGCCCTGCATGGCTTCATTTCCTGGGCCTTTGTCGTTGCTTGCTTTCAGGCAGGTCCATACCCCGGCTTAACCCTGCCGTTTCCTTTTTCAATTCAGACTATTTCCGCATGGATGCCCTTGTATTCGTGATGTACGATACGCCTGCAGGCAGCTCACTCGCGGGGTAATTTGTTAAGACCAAGTCCGGTATGCGCCTGTATTTCGCCCCACCAGACTTTGAGACGAGCTGGAGGCCGAAGATCCGATGATCCGTCATCCGCTCAGAGCCGCACTCTATCGCAGCCCTACAGCTGCCAAGGCGCTTGTGAAACCTAAACGTCATTTACGGATAGCCCACCATGCATATGCACATGCACAGATGAACCGACCATTCCCAAGGCGCCTGCCTCCATCGCAAATTTAGTCCAGACATGTCAGCCAAAGACACTTGGACGGGCATGGTTAGCGAGGGTCGGAACGGAAAGCCACTGGGTCAAGAGTTTGAGGACGAGCATGTTCATCAAGTCTATGAGCAGATCGCTTCCCACTTCTCGTCGACCAGATACAAGGCAAGTCAAACCCATCACGGCTTATAAGCGAGTACTCGAACCTGACCATCGACAGCCTTGGCCAATTATCGGGAGATTCTTGAGCAACCTGCCAGATGGCTCTATTGGCTTGGATGTCGGTTGTGGAAATGGGAAATACTTGCCCGTCAACCGGCGGATATTCATTGTGGCTTCGGACAGGTGAGCACTTTTAACCCTCATCGAATTTCAGGGAGATAGCTGGTCTGTATTGCTCTTGCCAACTCCATGTCAGGTCCGAATCCTTGGTGAAGGTTGCATCCCAGCATTTCCCTCATTCTTCCATTGTAGCCGATATCCTGTCGTTGCCACATCCTCACGATTTCTTCGATTTTGCAATATCCATAGCTGTTATTCACCACTTATCTACAAGGGGGAGACGTGTCGCTGCCGTAAAGGCTGTTCTTGGAACTCTGCGTCCTTGGAGGAACACTCCCCCACAGTTAGCCATCGACGCCCCGCCTACTACCGTGCAAGAGGGAGGAAGCGCGCTCTTTTATGTATGGGCCCTTGAGCAAAAGACCAGCAGGCGAGGTTGGGATGAACATGACGAGCAGGATGTTATGGTGCCATGGATCACGAAGGATGCACAATCATCAGCACTGGGCGACAGTACAGAACACGTGAGTGACCACGATTGCTGATGCAACAATAACCTCGGCAAAGGAAGAGCTCCGCAAGTGTTTACATCAACTACTGGAAGCATAGACTTACGCAGATGTCCATAGGAAATGAAAGTCTTTCATAGATTCTACCATCTCTATCGCCGGGGAGAACTGGAACACGACATTGTGGATGCTGGCGGCGTTATTTTAGACTCTGGCTACGAGAAAGATAATTGGTGGACTATAGCTGCTCGATGCACTCACAGCAATGAAAGGGATGGATTGGTAGAGTTATAAGGGAGCGTGTTGATTTCAAAGGAGCGATGTGCTTCGCTAAATATGACAAGCAGGATCTTGTCTGCAGGAGTCGCCGGTTGCGGCCGCAGAGGTTAGGAACATGGACTGACGCTGGTGACTCTTCTAAGGGTAGGATTTCGAGTCCTCGGAGCCCTAGGTGCTCAGTCTCTACGTCCCTCATGTTGTCCTGACCGAGAGGGGTCGTCTTCAGTTGGACCCTGTACTTGGAAGTCTGTCGGCGGATCGTATGGGGAATTGTAGGGGTAGCTTCCCATGGTCATTTCCGCGACAGATGGTAAACATATCCCGAGATACTCAGCAACCTGCCTTCTTCCGGCCAGAGGAGATGGGGTACCCATGCGGCTTTCTGGTGGAGTCGTAGGACTTGGGGTAGAGTGGAAGAAAGGGACGACACCTGCTCGGCGACACATTTCCTCTTCGCCTAGCTCCCAATGCATCCACTCAGCAGCCTTCCATGGTATATTCATCTCTTCTGCGATCCTTGCCCACATCTCTGATTTGAGTCTATACTCAGTGGTTAGCAGACGTGTCGCCTAAGGTTCTCCTTGCTATAGTTGCGATACCTTTCATACAGTCTGGCCAGCCTATTCTTTTTTTCTTCGTTCCATTCATGCCGGCGCTCCAGATAGTTCTGGAAGTGAAGGCGGCAACTCAATGCACTTCGGCCAGGTAGCTTTCTGCTGATGTCCTCCCACTTCATCCTACTATTTCTGAGCCTGATAATCAGGTCATCCTCCTCGGCAGACCACTTTGATTGCTTCTTGGCGCGGGGTCCGGACGGCTGGGACATGTGGCCACGCTTCCTGAAGGAGACTGAGAGCGCCTCCTTCTCGCATACGGATTGCATGGATGGTAAGGTCGTGCTTGTATCGCTGCCGGCGGCTGGATAAGCCAGGCTCTCAGCTAATGGAGACGACTCGTCCTCATCCTCATCCACTGGCTTCAGTAGGCGCTTGATCTCCAGTTTGACGGCTCTGACAGTCTCACGGAAATTCAGACAGGATACCATGGACAATCAGACCGAAATCCAGTCTCACTCTCGATATTGGTATAGGGACAGCGAATGCGGGAGTGCGCTGTTCAACGAATTACCACAAGCGTGGCAGAAGGCGTACCAATGAGTGAGAGTATAGTTTGGATGTTAGCTACACCTCTTCGAAAATATGGCACGGAGGTGTGACAAAATAAGAGAAGCAGTTCAGACGGCGACACTTATATGGTGGAAGCTCTGCCCCTGCCCTGAAGCCCCTTCGGTTGGCAACCCATCCAATACTTGTCTGGGGCAGCTGTTCGGTGGTAAAGAAGAGCCCAACACGAAGTTGACGGTCAACACTACTACCGCACATGCTGTTTGCTGCGGGATCGGTCACAGACCATCCCACGTTTGGAACTGGCACACCTGCTGAGCCGACCGGGCGAAGATTTGAGTGATAGTATTCTGCGGCGCAGTGGTTCGAGCAAGGATCCAACATGTCAAAGCACCAGGTGGAGCCGGGGTGCGCCATGTCATGATTACCGCTCGCCATGCTCGAAGACCAATCAACATGCTGAGTCAATTCTCACAGTGAGATGGCTGAAGGCATGCAGAAACAAGTCAGAACATGGGGCGCTTCAACGAACCATTCTCTGCTAGTGGCTCCTCCGGGAGCAGGCCAGATCCCCTATTGGCCGGCACGTTTCAAGAACACCTCCTGAAGGTCCATGTGCACGCGTGACGGGTGTCCTCGTGGCTCGTCGAGCCATTTCCGTACGCCGTGGCGGGGAAACTCCACATATCGCCATGTCCAATGACAGCGCTTTACTTATCAGCAGCACAAAACTGGATATGGCTGAAGGCTTGTGGCAACGCAGAGTCGACGTTTAGCCCATGGGAAGTGGTATCATTCGCACCTATCCGGCTTCAAGGATCGTTCTGGGCTTGTCCGAATGTTTGCTCTCCGCACTGGAATAACAGCCTTACAGGGATGATCATCTGCGAGCACTCCCTTAGAGTTCTCTAGACCTGCCGCTGCAGAAACCAACAAGCGGTGAAAAGGCGACTTTATGCACGGACAAGTTCACCCGGCCCGGGGAACCATTGCCGCTGCAGGGAAACGATTTTTTCGTTCGGCATGGCACACGCCCCTCGCCTTGACGGCTTAGTCGAGTTCATAATTGCAAAGGGAGCTGAACGTGTGGCCTGGGCCATACAGGCAGTCGACTGCAACATACATCTGACAGGGTGAGTGGAGCAAGTGGAGAATGAAGATGTACGGTGCTACCGAGGGTAGATTCGTTTGTAGCCCTGCAGATACCCTTCCGGTTCAAAGAACAATGCTGTTCAAGAATGCCAAACACTACACCAGCAACTAGCGGTCAGGACGCAATACCAACCATAGTCCATGAGGATGCTCATCCCCAGATTGATGGCCACCTGCATTTACGAGTTTGCCTCATTACGGGTTGCCATCAAATGCGTCGTGCTGCAGTGCAGAGACAAGGAAGGCCATTGCTAGAGTTTCAAGGCGTAACGGCCTATTGATGGCTCCTGAAATATGACAGACGGGTAAGATTTCGCTCCTTTAGGAAACAAGGTACCTATGGCCATAGCTGAGAAAGCAGGGAGTGCTTCAAAGACGAATGGAGACAACAAGGCTGACCCCTGAGAAGAAAGGGAATCGAGACTCTTGAACGGCCCTAGCGGAAGTTCCGCGCCCCGGAGTGTTGGACTAAGAACTCTACAATAATAGGGGATCGAAGCACTTGTTGGCCGCAGACGCGACGTATACTTTCAACAAGAACGACTAACATGTAGGGCTGTTTGTTGGGGAGCTGATGGGATTTGCCTGGGGGTGGAATAGAAATCGGAAAGGTGGTTGTACAACAAGCAGGCTGTCACGATGAACTGTCCCTGTCGATGATGGCATGCGGCTGGACTTGGTGGTTCCATATTAATTGCGGTGGACATCTCACAAAAGGGGTTGATCTCGACCGGTTCGTTAGAAGTCCTGGAAGGTAAGGCGAGAAGCGAGAAGTAAGTGTTCTCGCCGCACTTTATCTTGGGGGCCTGGACTTGAACGCCTGTTGCTGTGATCAATATCAGGCCTCTACCTTGCCTGGCCTTGCTGGTTATTTCTGTAGATTATTCTGGCCCGGACTTAGGGCGCAGCATGATCGTCCGGAAAGATTGCCCGTGAAAGGGAGCGTTTTGCTGCGCGTAGTCTGTAGATCGCTGCATCGGTGATTATTTGGCAGGCGGCCACTCACAAGTGGCGTCGCCTACTAACCCTTGCCCTGTCTTCCCGCAACTGGTAAACTACTAAGGTACCCGAGGCAAGCCAGTTCCAGGTAAAGCGTTCTTACCTGGGCGACGATCAACACCAAACGGTGAACACCTTTGCCCCTGACCGGCATCCCAGCACAACATTGGGACCCAGCAGCCACCCGAGGGGCGATCGAGCGCAAGGCTAGATTAAAAAATTTTCTCCTCACCATGAGTTTGGCATCAGCGCCGATCGTACCGCTCCGGATCGTCTCCGAAGACACATCGGGCGAACATCGCATCACCACATCCTGGACCATCGCCTTCCTGAAGAGAAAGCTCGAGCTCATCACAGGCATCCCGCCCTCCTCGCAGAGCTTGTCGCTTCGCCTTGGCGACCAGCAGGATGCTCTGCCTCTCGAAGCGGCCGACGAGGAGACGGTGCAGCTTGCTAATTTTCCCCTGCAGCCCTACGCGGAGATCTACGTAAGTTAATATTCCCAACATCTGCAGCCAGCGCAAGCACGATGCTTGTATGTGGATTTCTTCTAGTCTTTCCAATTACTATTCTTGTTATCACTGTTTCCATATACTCCTAGCCCAGCCTGTGGCAGATGCTACAACTTATCGTTCTGTTCCTTCGCGACGGCGAAGGGGTATCGTTTCCATCACATTCCCAAGTCGTTTGCCATCATGCCTATGAAATGGTATTTACAGGCCATTATGATCCATTCCCATATCTCTCTGCTGCTTGGGGACATCACAGCATCTTTCAGCGTTTGCGTCCCTCCCGCTATGGGCTAGGTCCGCGGTTGAGAGCGTTTTTCCCTATATTGGCCAAATTGCCCAGGCCTGACATGCACTGTTGTGGCTAGGTGACGGATAAGCGGCCAAAAGCCGAGCGCATCAACTTCACCGATGTCTCTGCTGTCGAAAAATACACAATGCCCGAGGACGTCTACTCGACGCTTTCGGACTCCGTCCTCGCCTGGAAGCGCGACAACAAGCTGGGTCGATTCGACCCGAATGCTCCCGCACATCTCGAGCAGAAGCTGAAGGCGTTCGAACAGGAGGCTATTGACCGGGGTGCGCGGACTCGTCCTTTCGCTTTGCGAAGCATCTGACTTTCGTCTAGGAATCAGTCCTGGCAAAAGATGCCGCGTTGGGGGTGAAGACGTGCGACGAGGCACTGTCAAGTACGTTGGTGAGATCCCTGAGATCCCCGGTTCCAAGGGGATATGGGTAGGTGTAGCCTTGGACGAGCCGCTCGGGAAGAACAATGGTAGTATCGGAGGGAGGAGGTACTTCGATTGTGGGGAAAAGTGCGGTGTCTTTGTCCGGCCTGAGCGGGTTGAAGTGGGCGACTTCCCGGTGCTGAACGATTTGGAAGAATTAGAAGAGATATGACGAGTCATGCTACGAAGTCTAGGAGCGGCTGGCGACGGAAGATGGGCCCATAAATAGGACCCCTAGAACTGGGAAAATACGCCAAAGAACATTATGACGCATACGGTTGGCTCCATCCAAGACTGGGGCTTCAGCTACCAAAGGCCCATCCACTCTTATCAGCAGCTATGAAAAGGTGCTGGCAGTGGACAACGACCAAACAAAATTCAATAGACGTCTTCACCCGCCACCTCGTCCTGGTCAACCCAATCCGGTATCATCTCGTTTCCTTGCGCGAAAAAAAGTCTAGCTGGTTGATCATAATCGTTGGTGATGGAATAGAAGTTCCCTAACAATATGCATGTCAGCATGGGATCTTCCGTCCCCTTGTTTGCATGTATATGCAGCGTGCCGCTCAAAATAGAGCTGTAGAGGTTCAAAGCTAGTATGGGTAGACGGGTAACATCCAAAACATTGTGCTGTATGCAAAGCAGCCAATCTTGCAGTGGCTTTCCGTCTGCATAGTGTACCCAACAAATGCAATGCGTATGGCCCCTCTGTGGGGGCAGTAGATTCATGAAAGAGCGGTGAACGACTCACCTCTCGGAACCTGCCACATTCCTCCTTTGCTAATACGGAACTTGGTTCCAGCAACGTCCACCAGTACTTTTCCGGAATAGACGAAGAAGACCATTTGCATTTTCCTCGAATTTTTTGGTTTCTTAACAGCACCAGGTGGCAGATCCACGAGGCCTGAACCGAAAAAGGGAAGAGATAGAGTCTTCGCATATCGGAACGTGGCGTTCGCGACTTCGCGTGTCTCCATCGCATTCGTGGAGTAGGCTATCTCTGTTTGGGTCGTCAGTCCACTAGTTGCATTATATGCGTGGCACATTCTCCATCCCCTCTCGTTCAGGGGGAAAAGGAACGTACCTTGTTCCTCATCGTCGCTTTCCACTGCTGTCTCCGTTTGTGGGTCCCAGGGGCGGACCAAGGCGTGCACTGTGCCTGACTCTACCTCCCATGGCTCGGCCACGTCATCTTCCTCCTCATCGCCCTCGAAATCCGAGACTGCCCGCTTTTTCCTAGATAGCTTGGGCCTGCCTCGTTTTCGCTTTGGCTGCTCGACTTCTTCCGTTCGTATGATCTCCTTGATGGTAGGGAGGTAGTAACGCTCGCCAATTGGGACGTCCTTAGAGTCCCCATAGACCACCCGCTCATTACGCCAGTACGCGAGCGGCTTGATGGACGTCCGCCCGGATCTCGTCATGGTCGCACCGGCGTCAGCATCCGGTGTTTCCCGACGCAGAATCACAAGGCTCCGTGGCTTATTCGGCCCTCTCCGAGCGACCTGATCTTTGACATATTCATCGATGGCATCATTCTGCCTTGTCTTTGACATATGGAGATTTGGGTCCCTCGGCACTGGACCTCTGCGACCACCACGACTTCCTTTTGACCTATTGCCCTGGGTGGTAGGGGTCTCGCCTTCGTCGGCTGTACCTCTCCTGCGTTTGGGGGCCGGCCCCTCTTCTTCCACGTCCGACAGGCCCTCGCGTTCCTGGTAGACCTCGTTCCTGGCGAGCTTACTAGGCGGCCTCCCTCGCCCTCTCTTCTTAGCCACCATGGTAGCCTGAGGGGCCTTGTTCGAACTTTGTGGATAGTTTGAAAGCGCACTTTTCGATTTCCTTGCCTTTTGTCTTGATGGGGGCGTAGTCTGCTCATCTGGAGGTTCCTGTCCGTACGCTTCTTCTTCTTCGAGTTGGGGGAGTAAGTCATCTTCATCACCCCCTACCATTTGCATCTCTTCGTTGTCTTCATATGTTCCGTTGTCATCTCCAATGTCCTCTGCGATAGAACCCAAGATCTCATCCTCTTTCTGTTGGTCTTCCTCCTCATCCCGAGTTAATGAGTAGGTCTTTCTCTCAACGATAGGCGAAGGTTGTAACGTGTGGCCTAGCTTTGAAGACTTCGTTTGTCTGAGACCTCCGATCATGGGTGACATATGCTCCACGCTTTCATGGGTCTCATTCATAGAGAAGTCCAACCTGCGATTTACAGCAGGATGGGAAGCAGATCTTCCTGGTGTGCCGTTCATGGGCCGTCTAGGTGACGATATAGGGCCCATGGAAGACTGTCTGCGAGCTGGAGAGTTGAGATGCGTCTTTATCGGCGAGCGCGCTTTCGGTGGAGGGAGCGATGGCCGGCCTTGAGCAATCCTCCTGCCGGTAAGGACTTCTGTAGGATCTGGTACAGTACCTTTCGAAATTACAAATGACAATATTAGTCTGCCTATTCAAAAGCGGGGAAGGTTTGAATGAGACCACACGAACTTTGGCCTATGTCCATATCTTCTTCCGATGTTATCGTAGTATTGGCCCGAGTCCTAACCCGCCCTGGAGATGGCTTCTCCGGAGAGGAGAAGATCCCCTCGATAATTTCCAAACCATGCTCATCGCGGATCCCGGTATCCTTGAGGGTAACACCAGTTTTCCTACCGTTCGTTAGCAAGACGCGCGCCAGCTTTGCGTCGCAATTGGAATAAGACAACGAAGCACGCAACAACAACTCAAGAGCGGACAGCCTTATAGAACTTGTGATCTCACCTTCCCTGCACTCCAGGATTGAAGAACTTATCCCGTTGCTTCCCGCGAGGTGTGCGTGATGGTGCCATTGTGATGGCCTGGAAACTGGCTACGATTATGGAGAGATGCGCCGGAACGCGCTGAATTGGTCTGGTTTCTCACAATCGCGCGGACAGCGGATATGACGACGCCAAGCAGATGGTCTGCCACACAATATTGCTGAGGTCGCGCTGGGTACAAGAGCTCACAGGAGTGTCGTCGAAGCTAGGTATGCTGATGCCGCGAGCTCTGGCGGTGTTGTTGTTGGAGCGGAGGGGGATTGGACGTGCAGCGTCGGTCAAAAACACGGCCAAGCCCGGCTAGTCGACACCAAAGGAAACAGCGACCGCCAAAGAATAAATTGGGCACCGTACCACGTATCGTTGAACGCATTTACTCCTACTGTACTGCGTGATTGCTCCGAAGCTACCTACCTAGTGTAATTTAATGAATGCTACTTTACCCAAGGTAAGGTAAGGTGCGGTACTGTGCAAAAAGGAATGCGCGCAACGTACCTTAAGCTAAAAGGTAAGGTAAGGTAAGGCTCCCTTATATAAACTGTCAAGCTTTCGTCGCACACGCGCATTGGCGCGTCTCGGCGCAGAAATGCGCGTATGGATTGATCTTATCCGTGCATCACCTCCGTCTGCAGGCAACGCCATGGTTAATCGGCTATGACCGTGCGAGATTCGCGCATGGCATCGATCTGGTCACTTCAAAACCGCTGGCTGCTCCAATAATGGATCGAATGGATTCATTTGAGGCGGATTCTGAAGATGTCGAGCAAGCAACGCCTGCGCAAGATGTCTTCATCCCACCCTCTGTAGATGCTCACAAACTCGCCTCTGGGGTGTCTTATACACATCTCACACCCATACCTACCATCTTGCAGGATGCTCCTTCCACTGAATGTGTGCTCGGGGTGGACGAAGCTGGCAGGGGCCCTGTCATAGGTTTGCCTTTCCTCAATCCTAACGGACCATGGACAGTCTATCTAACCAGCGATATGGCCGAGTCCAATAGGCCCTATGGTGTACGGCCTTCTATATCTCCCTTTGTCACTTCACCGGGCACTCCTTGCCGATACCCACCACTTCGATGATTCCAAGGTCCTTACCCCGACTGTCAGGTCTTCGCTCATGTCCCAGCTATGTAGCGTCGGCAGCGAATTATGGCAAAGTTGCGGATGGGCGACTCGGGTCATGTCAGCCAGAGACATATCTTCGGGTATGCTGAGGAGCGCTGCGACATATAACTTGAATGCGCAGGCAATGGATGCTACAATTGATCTGATCAAGGCTGTGTTTGCCCAAGGCGTCAATGTCAAAGAAATATACATTGACACCATTGGAAACCCGCAAGTCTATCAGAAGAAACTGGAAAGAATTTTCCCCACCTGCCAAATAACGGTTGCGAAGAAAGCCGATTCGTTGTACCCTTGCGTCTCTGCCGCGTCGGTATGCGCAAAAGTTACAAGAGATGCTTCGCTAGAGATGTTATATCAAGCTTATCTGAATGATACCGCCAAAGAGGATACCGCGGAAGTGCCATTTTCTGTGGCAGGCTGGGGTTCGGGATATCCTTCTGATCCCAAATGTACAAACTGGCTGAAACTCAATATGGATCCAGTTTTTGGCTGGGGGAATGCATGCCGATTTAGCTGGGGCACCGTGAAAGACCTGCTGGACGTGAAAGGCTCCAGCGCAAAAGTGGATTGGCCGGCGGAAGATGTGGAGGCAGTGCGAGTCACGGATTTCTTTCCTGTGTCTGGTAATGGCCCATTAGAACCGGAAGACGAGTTGAGTTCTTGGTTTGGAAGCAGAGTGGGAGAGGAAGTCTTTTGAAAGCATCACGTTGCATGTGAGTCAAAGGAGTCAGAAGCATTGGGTACTTCTAGGCGTTCGGTCGATGTCTTGGGGTTATCAACATTGTCTGCCAGTTGAGTGGAGACTTTACTGGCTAAGCATCAATAATAATGAATGAGATGTATACTAAAGTCCTAAAAACTGCCTACTGATAATCAATCTTGGATTTGCTGCGAGTATATATCCGTACGGCTGAAGCCTCGGCTAAACCTTAAACATCAAAGGTATCGGTACCTTGACCCCAGCCGCTCTCTCTCCGGATGGAGACGCGACATCCAGCACGAGCGACCAGCTTGAGGCCAGTGACCGTCAAGATCCTTCACAGTCTGGAAGCCTGGTCCACTCTTCAACAACTGCCGACATATCTCGCCGTCCCTCTACGCGTCTACATACCGAAATGCAGTTCTCTAAGAAAGCTAGTAACAGCATGCGTGGTTCAATATCTCTTCCTCCAAGGTGGCTCGATATGTACGCTGAATTTATCACCAAAAATGCGGGCGCAGTGTCCCAAATTGAGTCAGCCCTTCGCTCACTGACATATATTATCCCTGGTGAGCCCAGCCTGCTGTCAAGCTTTATCATTCATCTAACGCCTCTCAGGACGGTTCCGGGAATCTGAGATCGCATCCGAATCATGTACGACATCTGGGAACCCTTGCGAAATAGAAATACTGACAGATCACTGCAGTACATAGTGGAGTACAACTATTGACCATCTACCACGATTCCCTTCTTGCTCGCGCTACAGCGCGCCTCCCCAGCAGTCTCCGACCTCATCCATCACCTCATAATCGATACACAAAATTCTGGACACAAACATGTCCAACTTACAAGCGTATCGCGCTTGTCCTTCAAATGATTCAGTACACCGAGCTTCTGTGGGAGATGACTGCAAAAAGGAGGGGTGAAAAAGTACGCTGGAGAGTAGTGGTTCTGCTGGAAGCCGTCAAGGCCTTGTGTCGGCTTTTATTGCTACGGCTGACGAATTGGAGACCACTTGTTTCTCCACCACTACCTGGAAGAGAAATCGATCCTAGTACCCTTGAACAAGAAGAGCCTGCCCCGGACGAGACAGTCGAGGCAGAAAGACCTTCTGAACTGAACGCCTGGACGATGCCTAGGACCGGCCTCTCGCTACCGAGTCTGCCAGACTCCTCTGATATTCCATCATTCCTGCTGTCAAAGGTCCTTACTGCGGATGACATCAAACCTGCCAAAGCCCTCTTGCATCGCGTTAAAGGACAGGGTCAATTGGCGGAAGTCCTGTATATATTACGTCCAGTGATCTATGCTTTGGCAATGCAGCATTGGAGTGGTGACAAGAAGAACTGGCGGCCATGGATCATCGGATTCAGCATCGAATATGGAGCGAGGCAATTGGCGAAGAAGGACTTTCAAGAGAAGGTTGCTGGAGGGCTCAGGGGTCTAACTGGGCTGGAACGAGAGGAGCTTCGTAGGCGAGGCTGGACTCTTGGCTGGTGGATCATGAGGGGCGCTTTTTATGAAAACATCACCAAGTGAGTCTGTATTCCTGCAACTGTCAAGCTGAAAACTTACGCTATCAGGTCCTGGTTGAGTGGCCTCACGAACAAGCTCAAAGGGAAACCACTATTAGACCTCGCCGGTGGCATCCTTGACGATTACGAGTATCTCTGGGATCAATATTATTTCTCCACGGCTACTTTGTAACGGTATTTGTTGGCTGGAGTCTCAAGAGCTCTCGTCTTGTTGAACTCGATTTTCTTGAGTTTCATGGGAGTGTTCGCAGCTGTGTTTATTGGATGGCCGGCATGATTGTGTGATTTGAACTTGGGCATGGACTGATGGCGTAAGGTAGCGGGAGCTCTTGAACATCCATTGTACGACTCCAGGGTATTCGAGTGATATGGTTCGCTAGCAGGAGTGAACATTTCGATTGGTTTCCTGGCAGTGTATAAAGAAAGTACCTAAACCTGTCAGGCGATTATCTTGAACACCTGTGCAATTAGTCTGTCCAAATGCCCACCTTAACAGACTTTGTGCGAGAACTCATTTTCGGAACTATGATCCGGTAATCGGGAAACATCTTCTACTGATACAACTGACGATAACATCCTTCTTGAACTGCTCACGGTACGAGATTGCCAAAACCCGGATCTGGGCCGCTCATCGGAAAACTGGGTTCTTAGCTTTCTCAACACATGCGAAAGTATCCCAGGCTGAAACAGTAATTGATCAGAACCGGTTTTGTATCTGGGATGGTGGAAGCTTAGACGCGATCTGGTTGGCCGATAAGGATTGCCCCTTGCAGCCCACCCGCGTTCCACAAAGCTTGATCAATAATGACGGGACTCCTGACTCCTATTACTGCTAGATCCCCCTTCCAAAACGGTTGCGCGCCCATTCCCTTCGACAGGAGGGGAATGGTACATCGCGCCCATCCTCCTGGCCATGGAAGTACTCACGCTCCTCTTTTGGTTTGGAGGATTCATCTCCTTATCGGTGTACCTTGCTATTATCTTGAAGAATGGCTGCCGGGGTCATGTCTGTGCAGATGTAAAGGCCATGGACGCGATATCGGTATTTGAGTGGTATGAGCTTCCAACACCGATGCCGGCTTTTATTCATGCTAACTATCACTAGGCTGATGTTCACCGTCACCCTCATGGTCACTGTGATGAACTATTTCCGATCAAAAGTCACGCGGGCACAGAACGTGCACAATGAAGCTCCCGAAGCGCAAACGTTTGCATTCCGTGACTTCAAAGGTGGTGATGCCACAACTGTCAAGGGCGGGCCTTAGCTGGCCAGAATGTGGTGGTACAACGACTCGACGATCTGGATCCACGGAGATTTGTGGGTACTTGTGGTTGTAGCTACATACTGCCACGGCCGTAATGCTAGTTATGAATGAATGCCAGCAGGAATATTATCCAGGACATACTCGTGTGCTGCAGCGACTCCATTGATCTATTTGAATTTGGACTCGGCTAGACTCTCCCGTCCAAGTTCGAGAGTTTGCAGCCCCTTTTTGTTATGTTGCAAAAAGGAGAAGCATGTCGACAAGTCCTTCCCGAAAATGCACCTGGTCTTGGAAAGGTGCTGCCGGACCACTGCACAACCACTGCCTACAGATTTGCGAAATAGCCTATGGCTTATAAAGTCGTCGGGTGTTGGTAAGAGAGATAATGTCTCTTATCTGTCAAGGTAGAAGTGAAATAAGGCCAGGGTTAGGGGTTCTTGACTCGAGAAGCTAAGGGCACCTTAGCGGCTTCTTGAGCTTCCCCGCAGTCTGGTGGCACATCAAAAGACCCTTATCTCTTCTCTGACCTTACCTGATGCAACTCATGGTCGTGGCAATAGTTTTGTATATCAGAAGCTGACTAGAATACTATCTCAAGCTTATCATGCTTTCGAATCAGCTTATTTCACCTCGTGGTGTCAATCTTAGGGAGCGGATTCGTACGCCAAATTGGCCAGCCTTGACTAGTGCGATGACGTGCTTTTCCAGAACTTTTTCCCCCATCTCCGCGCACGCGGCGGACCCCATGGTGCTGGGTTTCCGATCAGTGTTCCTTCGCATGGTCTTTTCTCTTTCTCCGCCGAACTCAAGCCATTGACCGCTTCAATTGCGATTCTCAGAAGGGCAAGCCACAAAGGAAAACATCATAGACAATTGACAATATGTCAGGACAGGAGGAAAATCTGCGATTTGAGTCGCTTCAGCTGCATGCGGGGTAAGAGTCACCCGAATGGTCGGGTAGCAGATATTGAACATGGTGCTGCCATGTAGGTACACGCCCGATCCAGCAACGAACTCACGGGCAGTGCCCATCTATGCTACAACATCATACGTCTTCAATGACTCTGCTCATGGAGCTCGATTGTTTGGGCTGAAAGAATTCGGCAACATTTATAGCCGGATCATGAATGTGAGAGGCACTTAACCGCTTAAGCCGGGCACTTACTGACAATGAGGGGCTTTAAGCCAACAGTGGATGTGTTCGAAAAACGAATAGCAGCTCTCGAGGGTGGTGTGGCCGCCGTTGCCGCCTCTTCTGGACAAGCGGCGCAATTCATGGCTATTGCGGCGCTGGCGCACGCTGGGGATAATATTGTGTCAACCTCAAATCTTTACGGAGGGACCTATAACCAACTCAAAGTCTTCATCAAACGGTTGGGGATTGAAGCCAAGTTCATAAAGGGCGATGATGCAGAAGACTTCAAGAAAGCGATCGATGACAAGACCAAAGCTGTCTATATTGAGAGTATCGGGAACCCAAGGTACAATGTGCCTGACTTTGAGGCAATTGTGAAGGTTGCCCATGATGCTGGCGTACCAGTTGTTGTACGTGTTATGCTTCCCTGGTTGCATTGCGATAAATGTATTTGCTGACTGTCCAGGTGGACAACACTTTCGGGGCTGGTGGGTTCTTCTGCAGGCCTATCGACCACGGGATTGATATCGTGGTCCACTCTGCGACCAAGTGGATAGGAGGGCATGGAACGACGATCGGCGGTGTTGTTGTGGACTCCGGAAAGTTTGACTGGTCGAACGGCCGGTTTCCTCAATTTACCGAACCATCCGAAGGATACCATGGTCTGAAGTTCTACGAAACGTTTGGCCCAATTGCTTTCGCCATCAGACTCAGGGTGGAAGTTCTGAGGGACCTCGGGAGCACTTTGAATCCGTTCGCTGCGCAACAACTGCTCCTCGGCCTGGAGACGTTGAGCCTCAGGGCTGAGCGACATGCTGAAAATGCGCTGAAGCTGGCGAAATGGCTCCAGGCCAATCCTAACGTTGCCTGGGTCTCTTATCCAGGTGTGTATGGGAGAATAGTTGCATCATGGACATTCTGACGGTTTGCTAGGGTTGGAGAGTCATGCATCTCACGAACTGGCCAAGAAATACCTGCGCCGTGGCTTCGGTGGTATGCTGAGCTTCGGTGTTAAAGGCGGCGGCAAAGCAGGAAGTCAGGTTGTGGACAACTTTAAACTGATCTCGAATCTTGCAAAGTGAGCGCTATGGATGTTACGCAGATTATGGACGATGCTGATGAATCTCTAGTGTGGGAGATAGTAAGTCGCTGGCGATACATCCCTGGACCACAACACATGAGCAATTGAGCGATCAGGAGAAACTGGACAGCGGCGTTACCGAGGTAGGTACTGCGTGGTTGAGGAATTTCTATGAGAGGTCAAATCAGCTAACGGGAGCGTCTCACATAGGATCTGATCCGGGTGTCAGTTGGGACTGAGCACATTGATGATATTATCCACGATTTTGAGCAATCCTTTGCCGCCTCGGCCACCAAGCCCGAGGAGAAGGGCGATACAACCAATGCGGAGAAGCAAGGCAGCGGCGAACAGACGACAACACTGGTAGTGTAAATGCCTTAGTGTCAATAGTAGATGATGTGTTGGGTGAGTGTGGCAGCAATTTAGTCTCTATTACCTTGCTTGTGTGCATTTATATTTTATATACTCTGGCGGAGCATCTAAATGAACGAAATACCGTTGTACGTGTAGTGGTCATCCCCGGCAGTCTGATACCGACTCGCCGATCCCCACATATCGGTGATTTAAATGGACTTACTCTAGAAGCAGCTTAGCTTTGGGCCAATTGCAGTTTAAGTTTGAAACGATGCCCGCCTTCAGCAATGCGACCGAACAAGACAACGGTATGCCGAGGCAAAAGGGTGAATGTATTCTGTACGCCTACAAACCCACAGTCAACAGCGGCCCCATATTACGACTAAGGCAGGTGGTAAGAATTTGTGGAGTAGTTCAAACCTAGCGAACTCGATAGTCCAACCATGTACGTACGTATGTACCGTGAACTTGAATGTGAATATGAATGTGCAAGAGGAACGTGACCGGTTGTCCCACTCAGTCTCTCAACTTCTCTCATCCTCCACCCTCCTTGCAAGTCCACTCCACGTCATTTGCTGCTCTCCACACTTTTCGTCCCGGCTCTCAGGTTTTGCTCTTTTGGCTGTAATTCCCAACATGTGCCTTCACGACTAGTTACAGTTCCATTAGACTTGCTGTCTTCACTTCAGAAGAGAATCTTCATTTCCTTCGGCACGGTCACATGCAGAATCCGCCAGCATGACATCTACCGTGGATACCCAGGCGCTCGCCCGCAAGCTTGCGGCCCCTCCGGCGCCAGGCTCACCGTTCAGTGTCGCTGTTCAGGGCTCGGAGAAAGAAGGGCGAACGCACGTCTACCGACACTACCAGTTTCCCGATGGACCGCTGGAGACCCTCGACCCCGCAGTGAGTTAGACTGGCATCGACCAGAGTGACCTGACTGACTGTGAGTCGACAGATCAGGACAATGCATGCTGTTTTTGAAGCGTCTGGTGCGTACCCGACATACACAGAGCAATGCGCCGAATCACACTGACCTTCTTGCAGCCAAAAAGGACCCACGTGCCGACTGTCTAGGATACCGGCAATACGACCCCGCGACGAAGACCTACGGTCGTTATGTATGGCTAGACTATCAAACCGTCCAACGACGGAGAGCGGAGTTTGGGGCAGGCTTGGTCGAGTTGCATAGAGCGGCCGGGGTCACCGGGTCACAGTATGGAGTTGGGCTGTGGTGTCAAAATCGCCCAGAGTGGCAGATCGCAGGTATATCCTCACTCTGAACCTCGGGAACCTCCTGTTAATATGGAATCAAGATCTGGGTGCTATGTCACAATCCCTGTATACGGTCTCGCTCTATGAGACGCTTGGCCCTGATGCCAGCGAGTTCATCATCAACCACTCCGGTCTGCATTGTGTCATCGCATCCCTGAACCATGTCCCAGCCCTCCTAAAGCTGAAACCACGTCTTCCATCGCTGAAGATCATCATCTCGGTCGATCCACTCGATGCCGGCGAGACTGCTGGGACTTCAAAGGCGGCTCTGCTGGGACAGTTCGCGGCTGATGTCGGCGTAACAGTCCATTATATGGGAGACGTCGAAACCCTTGGGCGATCCAAGCCGACACCCTATCGTCCACCCAGCCCAAATGATATTGTCACAATCAACTACACCTCGGGCACGACAGGAAATCCGAAAGGCGTCGTGCAAACCCATGCGGCCGCCGTCTCGGCTGCCTTTGGTGCTACAATATCAACTAGCGCGAACCATGATACTGATGTCTTGTTCTCCTATCTCCCGCTTGCTCATATTTACGAACGGAATAGCGAGAACGGCGTCTTCGCAGGCGGCGGCAAAATTGGTTATTTCCACGGCAACATTTTGGAGCTAGTGGATGATCTGAAAGAACTCCATCCCACTGTCTTCATCTCCGTCCCTCGGCTGCTCAACCGGTTTGGCACGGCCATCCGCGCAGCCACTGTCCAGCAGCCGGGTGTTAAAGGTGCATTGAGTCGTCATATCATTTCTACCAAACTTGCAGCCCTCAAAGGGCCAAATCCAACAAACAGACACGCCATTTACGATAGAATCTGGGCGCGAAATATACGTGCCGGGCTTGGTCTGGATAGGTGCAAATTCATATGTAGTGGTTCCGCTCCGCTCGATCCTTCGCTGCAGGACTTCCTCCGCGTCACCTTGGGCAATACGTTTATCCAAGGTTACGGACTCACGGAAACCATGGCCTTGAGCTTGGCTCAGACCGCAGGCGACCTCTCAACCGGAACCTGTGGTGCCGTTGCAGTGTGTGCCGAATGCTGCTTACAGTCAGTGCCGGACATGGAATATTTTGTCACAGACAAGCCGAACCCTCGAGGAGAACTACTGGTCCGCGGGCCGTCACTTTTTAGGGAATACTTCCGTAGCCCGGAGCAAACAGCAGCGACGATGACGGAAGATGGCTGGTTCCGAACCGGCGACATCTGCAGTGTAGACTCGCTGGGCCGCTTTAGCATCGTCGACCGGGTGAAGAACTTCCTCAAGCTCTCCCAGGGCGAGTACATTTCTCCTGAGCGCATCGAGAATGCGTATATGGCGGCCATGCCCATCCTGGCTCAGCTGTACGTGCACGGCGACGGTCATCAAAGCTTCCTGGTGGCCATAGTAGGCGTCAATCCCGAGCAGTTCGCGCCGTTCGCATCCCGAGTGCTTGGGAAGACGATCGACCACACGAACCTGGAGGCCGTAAAGCAGGCATGCGGGGATGAGAAGGTGCGCCAAGCGGTGTTGAAGCAGATGGACAAGGCGGGCAGGAAGCAGAAATTCAACTCCTACGAGCGGGTGCGCAACATCAAGCTCTACGTGGAGCCGTTCACCGTCGACAATGAGCTCCTGACTCCAACGTAAGTCTTGAATATCTCGATGACACTGTCATCGCACACTAACACACCTTACAGGCTGAAACTCAAGCGTCCACAGACGGCGAAGAGGTTCCGAAAGGATATCGACGAGCTCTACGGCGAAGCTCTCAAGGCACAGGAACAGCACGGCTCGGACAAGCTGATTGCCAAGCTCTAATATGGTGATTTCTATGAATTTGTGCGTCAGCCCTTGGAAAGAGAAATCTACTTGGACACTTCTGTTCAATTATGTTGAACCAAGGTCGGAATGCTCTGCCGAGGGTAAACCCGGTTGGAAATGGTTGAGAGTTACACTAGATGCAGTTCACACTTAGAACTAGATAGTTCCTAAGAGTAGATCAAGAGGCATGTGTCAATAGACCAGTTGCACCCAAGACGTTTACATTTGGCTCGGATTCATTGGTGACGGTGTCTGGCCCAGCTGTGATAATCTACTAGACCTCTGCATAAATGACACTTCTATCGAAGGCTGTGGCCCTTCAGGATCATCTACCAGCAAGCTCAAGACGTGACCTTAGGCACGATCCACCACCGGTGATAGGTCTGATCTGGGTGCGGAACCTCGGCCTTCAGCTTCGACACAGCTCCATCCTTGCTTTCGGTAGCTCTCTGCAGCGTTGTGATCGCAATCCCAGCGGCGATGCATGCCCGCTGAACATCTTTAATGCTCTGCGAGGAGTTAGCGAATCACGCGCCCCTGAAGATCTGCGTGCCGGGCTCAAGGTAAACCGCAGTGGGCGCAAGCTACTTACCTTCCTCCAATCATCTAGACACAACTCCTTTCTTGCCGTCTTTCCGTCCATTTTACCCAGCAGGTCAAAGTCTCTCCGAGCTCTCTTGATCCCATCCGCAGCGGCCCTCAACAGACCTGAGGTTGGTCCATCTGAAGGGTCCACGAGCTCTTTGAATTGTTCAAAAGGCACCAACTCGGGAAGGGATATGTGCAGGAAGGGTTTCATGCGGAGTTCATAGCGAAGCGCGTCGGTACCGTAAGGACGAGGCAGAGTTGGCAGGAGGTCTAATCTGTTAAGGCAAGTGTATATCTAGTAGGCTGGGTTAGTAATCTGGCAAGCAGTGTAGGATGCATAACTCACGCAAGAGAGTGCATCAGCGAATGCTTGTGTAGCAGTGGCTTCCAGCATGGAAAAGTTGATGAACGTGAGTGTGTGCGAAAACGCGTCCCGCTCCTTAGGGTCCGGTCTGGATAGGCTTGTAAGTCTCCGGGTTATAAAACCGCGAATCCGTTCAAGGTGATGCAGCCTTGTTTGCACCAGATGCTGGAGGTACCTAGGGAAACCACATTGGCGCAAGTCCTAGATGGAGAGTGATTTACACACCAATACATGCCCGCCAGTTCATCAGGTTGGTAGATATCAAGCTCGAAACCCATCTGAACAATCCATTCCATCTGACGTACTTTATGATGATACGCCCATGAGGAAAGCGGAAATGCGTATATGGGCTCAGGGGAGATGTCTGGGTCGACGATGGGTTGTTCCTCGGTGAACTCCCTGAGCTCAATCTCGATATCTTCAGTCTAAGGCATGTCAGCAGCACAATCAATGTAACGGTAGACTACACGGACATCCAGTTGCAAATTCTCCCAATTCATGATTGTATGACATAAATTCCTACGTATCCTCGCTTTGTTCTGGCACAGCGTTCGCAGGATTTCGAGGTAAGACTGCAGGTCTGTTAGCTTGGTTTAGGCAAAGTTCTCGTAGACCAACCTGTGCTGCTTTCTCGATAAACTTTTCCATCCGTTCGACGATTTGAAACCGCGGATCGCTGGGCACTTCGACGTCGGCATTCCTCGGGTCTAGCAAGATGTCTGCAGGAAGAACCATCTCCTCGAGATCATCGAAAATGAGCTGTTTCACGGACATATGGCCGAGTATCTTCAAGTCACAAACGAGAATAGACTGTACCAGACATCTTATGTAGACAGGGTTGTCAGGATTTCGATACCGGAATTCCCAGAGGAACGACTGACAGACAAAATTAGCTCTCGAGCACCTTAAGCAGCGCGAGCCGAGACCTCACTAACCAACAGGTTGTTGCTGCCTTTATAACTCAATATTTGTCGTATGTCAATGGCGTTCTGACACAGCGATTCCAGAAAGTGGAATGCATCCATAAAGCTGAGGTTTACTATCGGCCTCGGAGGCACAGTACTAGCCAACCGTCGCTGTATTTTGGCGCTGAAAGACTGAGTGACGGATTTGCCAAGAGCACGAGAATCTTTGATAGAAGGTAGACCCGTCAAGCATGTTTGCCATGCACGTTCTGCAATAGTTCCCGGGTCTGAAAGATCGGCAGCTACCGCTTCGAGAAATGTCTTTCGAAATATTAAACGGCTGCGTAAAGCGGACTGAATGCGCTCTTCCAGCCCAGCTTCACCTCCTTCAAGCCAGACGATGGCCTCCTCTATCACCCTGATCACATCGTCCGAAGATGAAGTGGACAGGAGGTCGCGATTGTAGAGTTGGCTGACGAAGTCCTCCTCCTATCATTATCGTCAGCTCATTCTCGAAGGCCACGGATTTACCACTCTTGATGTAAGTCTTTCTTAAATCATTAACGAACCTCGTAATAGTGTTCTTTGCGGATGAGTTCATGAACGAACCCGCAGGCTCTTAGAAGGCCCAAGCAGTAAGCTCTCAGCACAGAGTGTAGGAGAGGTCCGCCTCGAGAACTTGAGCCATCCCGATCAAAACGGGCCTCAACTAGATTTTTGGGCTCAGGCCACTGTAACTTATCGATGTATAATGAAGTGAAGAGTGTTTGGGACAACGGGCTCCCCTTATGCCAGGCCATCTGCACCCAGTGTCAGCAACAGCATGTACATGGACGGAACAGGGCGGTACTACCTCATAGCACAGTAGCTGATCCATTATACCCAGCACCTCTTCTGGCAGAAGATCTCTTAGGACATCATATTGGTCTTCAAGCGTGTCTCCTGGTGCTAAATAACCACTATCCATTTTTGGATCCATAATCTGCACAGTCGTTCAGCATTGTGATGTGGAGCGATACTTGACCGGACGCCGTCATTCGTCTATGACGAGAACCGTACCTCAAGAGCCCCGACGGACTCAAAGAGCGTGAAGTGCTCATCTTTAACCAATTGACCAACGTCAAGGGCTATTCCGGAGCATGATATTAGTTGCGAATTCGTGCGACAAGCGGAGTGAGTGTTTCACGAACCAGACGATGATTGTGTGAAATCTGCGGTAATATCACGAGCCGAGACTACCGGCCTATTCGTAGAAACTGTGCTCGAGGGCGCATTTGCTTGTTGCGTGGATGTTGTTGACCCGGTGTCATTTTCCAATTTGAGCCGCGCTATGTCTTTCATTTACGATGAGATCAGTGGGTCTGAAGCGGATGAAGGGGATAGGGTTGCTGTACCTTCCGCAACTTTGCTACCTCCATTTAGAGCCATCAGATTTTACTATTATCATGGCTTACGTGCGGTGGCTACAGATTTGAAGACGCTGTTGCGGAAGCAGGACTCGAAGATGTCAGGTTACAAGAGTTCGCTTGATCATAGAACCCGTCTCATGCGAGATCTGGGTCTTTTTGCCTGGTATTCATATGTACAACCCAGAATAGCTCCTCCATCTGCAACACATATTTTCTCTCCGCATTGCACCCACTAATGGCCTCCCTCAGCTTGTTGAGCCGCGGCTTCCGCGTTCGCACTGGCAACGCTCTTGTTCTCGCCTTGCTTGCCGTTCTTTCACTAAGTGTCAGTCGATGTTCCCTGGACCTGCAGCATATGGAGGCATGGCAAAACCTACCTCCCATCTTGCGAATCTTAGGTCCATCTGCCCACGTCTCTCCGCTTGCAGTCTAGATTGTTCGTTCAAGGACCGACGTACAACTCGCGCAGCCACGGCCAAGTAGCGGTTGTAGCTGCTCATATGTCAGTAGACATCCCAGACTTGCAGGAAACGCCAGGGGGCCATACGTAATACCGGCGGCTTTCCACTCGAAAGGCATTGTGATGATCTGGGATCGTGAGGATGAGAGGCTGGACGTCTTCCGAGAGGCTTTGACTTGCTTCTGGTGATGCTCGCGGAGAGTTTCGCTTCACCAAAGGTACCGACGCCAAGATCTTCGATGGAAATCACGTGACATATGTCATTCACGCAGAAACAACATAGCAGTCCATGACAGTTCGGCTACTCAATGGCAGTCAAGAAGCGATATGCTGATTCATGGTTTATGTCTACTTAATATCTGCTCTAAGTCTTGAAGCGTCTATACAGTGCCCGCAGACGTACCGCAACCGCCAGACCAAGCAACACTCTAAATCCCATCGTCACGAAAACTGCCCGTCGAAGGACCGGAAAGTAACCTTCAAGCATAACCCCGACAGTACTTGAGCGTGGTTTGTCATGCTTTCTTCGAAGTTCTTGATAATAGTAATCGACCTCGACATCTCCAACACCCTCCTCATCAAGACCAGAGTTGGATAACTTCGGCTTGGGGACAGCAACCGCATCTAATCCTTCTTCAACCGCCGCTGGCGCGCTGCCACTCCCGTACATCACCTCATGCCTTTTGCGCCTTCTAAAATGGTACGTCATTAGCCACAAAATTAGTTGTACATCAGGCGGAGAGAATGTTGGATAGGTCCATAGTTCAGTAGGAGTGTTTGGTATCAGCAGTTCAAGGAAGTCGGCGGTGATTCCAAGCGTTAGTCCCCAGAGGAGCAAAGGACGGTCAGGACCTGCATCCTTTGAATGGTAGCCAAACCACCAATGGCGCATGTTGGTCACAATCGGGATAGGCTTCGATGATGATTGCGATGTGCTCTCGCCCGGAACAAAGCCTGGCGTACTGGTACAATATATGCTTTCCGACGGTATCAGTCTGACCGCGGAGAAGAGCATCTGTCCTAGTGATGCACGTAAAATCCAATGGATCAAGGGGCCACCGCGAGTGGCTAGCCGGTTCGAGACATCCGCACGTTCATAGGTCCTTGCTGCTGGCGAAAGCAGAGCCATTAGAGGTACCCAGTGCGCAGAAGCGACCTCTGTAGGCTGCAGCCTTAGCGGCGGTATATTGTGGCTTATGAGAAGGAAGACGAATGGACAGAGCACCATAAGACTGCAGTCTATCAGCAGCTGCGCCTGAGAATTGCTTTTCAACTCACGGTACCGTGCCCCATGACGCGGTAACAATTCTCTCCGGAAGATTGCCAATGTAGATGGAATTCTCGGTATTTAGCTGCAACCCAACCTCTTCTATAGTTTCTCGTATCGCTGTGGTCTTATCATCATCATCTTCTGGATCTCTCCTGCCCCCAGGAAATGCGACATGTGACGTCCACCGATCCCCAGCACGCGCAGCTCTTTTGATGTATAAAACCTCGGGCACACCTTGCTGAACCCATGGCAGGCTGAAAAAGTCAGTTTCCTGTCATGCGCGCTTAGGCCTTCTCTTAGGGCCGATTTGGAGCCAGAAGGCCATTGTGCATAGCTGGGATTGATGCGGATTACCAAGGCAGTAGAAGCCCGCTTCTTGCAGTTGGGAGGATTTGGAACATGCGGGTAAGGGTTATCTAGCAGATTGAGGAGACAATATTTCAAGTCAGCGAGCAGAGGGCCTTCCATGGCGGGCACGTGCCCTGTGACGATGTTCCGAGCGTGCAGGAGCTCGGAGACGATGCGCATCACAGCTTCATTCAGGGACGCCAGGGCCATCCAGGATGACGGCCCATTGACGGGAGCTTTAAGGTTGAAGTTAGCTTAGTCTGGCGCTATTATTTCGTGCACTGCCGACGGTTGCTTGGCACAGCTTGCACGTGGGGGTTGCGACTCGTTCACAAGCGTTTCTGCCCTGGAGCTCAAGCTTGCAGTCTTGCAGACCCCAAGGCGACCGACCTTTCGCGTCATAGCCCTATTTGCCCTCACTTAATTCTCCTAGCCATCATTGTGCAGCCTACCCTATCTTCGATTGGGCCGACTCTTGATGGGAGAGGAGAATTTTCTCACCACCTTGGAAAGGACATCTCTGGCCTTGAAATTCAGGTACCTCTCTGCGCCCGTAGCTTCCTTCAGCAGTGCTGCTTGTGCCTGTAGCCATGCGGTTCGGTAAGACTCTGAGAAACTCGGTCTATCCACCGTGGAAGGATCACTACATCGATTATGCCAAATTGAAGATTCTCCTGAAGGAGGACAGTCCTTCAGATACCGGATCCACCGTCGGTGGAAGGGATGACTCGGATAACTGGACTGAAGAAGACGAATCGAAGTTTGTCGAGGAATTGGTCAACGTGCAGTTGGAGAAGGTCAATGCTTTTCAAGTCGAGACCTACAAGCAGCTCCGAGATCGCACATCGAAATGTGAAGCAGCATTGGAGCCGTTGGCCAAAGCGGTCAACAGCGACAATGGTGAAGGGCAGGGGACGGATAGTACATTTTCGGAAGAGGAAAAGCAAAAGATCTTGAAAGATACCTTGCAAGAGCTTGACAGTATCACGAAAGAGACGAACGAATTAGAGAGGTACAGTAGGATCAACTTTACAGGCTTCCTGAAGGCCGCCAAAAAGCACGATCGGAAGCGTGGTAAACATTATCGGGTTCGGCCCCTACTGCAGGTCCGGCTCGCTGCGCTGCCTTTCAATTCAGAAGACTACTCCCCTCTTTTATACCGGTATGTGCGTTCCTTGTAAAGAGCTGCTTGTGGTCTAATGCATTTTACAATAGGCTATCCGCCATGTACGCTTTTATCAGACAACACTCCCAAGGTCAAGAACAAGAGAACGAGGAGGGTGGAAAGCGCAGGTCTATGGCCGAGCTAACGAAGGAACATAAGTATACGGTCTACAAGTGTACGCCTAGCTATACCTCTATCCCGGACAAGCATTGACGTGTTACAGATTGGGTACATGCGGACAACTTACTAGAAGTCAAGACCTTCATCCTTAGATGGCTGCCGGTACTGGTCTACAATCCCCAGACGTCCAAGGTTGCGGAAGGTACACAGGCGGATCCAACAATAACATCATTGTATTTCGACAACCAAGACTTCCGGCTATATACGCAGAAGGTCTTGCATGAGTCCAAGGCTGCATCTCTCCGACTGCGGTGGTATGGGAAGCTCAGTGAGAAGCCGGAAATAGTGCTTGAGAAGAAGACGGAAACCGAGACCACGGACAGCGAGGAGATCAGATTCCCAATCAAGGAGAAGTACATCAAACCTTTCATAGAAGGGAAATATAAAATGGAGAAGAGCGTCCAGAAATCACAAGACAGGCAGGGTCAGGGTAGTGAAGCTGTGAGCCAATTTGAAAAAAATGTGGATGAGATCCAGAAATTCATCAGCGAGAATGAACTCCAACCAATGGTACGGGCCAACTACACTCGCACTGCCTTCCAAGTGCCTGGCGATGATAGCGTCAGGATCTCACTGGATACGAACCTGGCTCTGATTCGCGAGGACGCCATCGATCCTGATCGACCTTGTAGGGATCCCGATGACTGGCATCGCACAGATATAGATGATACCGGTATGGAATGGCCGTTTGAGGGCATACGGAAGGGAGAGATATCGCGATTTCCGCATGCGTTACTGGAAATCAAAATCCGCGAGGGCGTTAAAGAGAAGAAGACTGAGTGGTTGTCAGATTTGATGTCATCACATTTAGTCAAGGAAGCTCGCCGCTTCTCGAAATTCGTTCATGGCATTGCAGCCTTATTCGAGGATCAAGTGAACAACTTCCCATTTTGGCTGAGCGAGCTAGAGACGGATATCCGACGAGACCCCAAAACCGCTTTTGAAGAGGAGCAGGAACGGAAAGCGAAGAGGGCCGAAGATGAGTTTGCGGTTGGAAGTTTTCTGGGCCCGAAAGGGACAAGCCCTCTGTACAAGCCAGGAATGGGATCTCCGATCCGCAAGACACAATTCTTGGGTGAGACTCCGCCTACCGCTGTGACGCAAACTACTTCCGCAGGCGCCGTGGAAGGCCGGACGCAGGCAGAGGGAGTCGCCGAAGAGGCGGATTCTGACGAAGATGGCGAACGCACGGAAGGGCAAGGAGACAGTACCGCTAGGTTCCGCTCACTCTTTCCAGGATGGGCGCCGTCCAAGTACGCGAGGCGTCGGCAGAGCATCCAGCTGCCACCTGGTGTCAGGCACCCTGGTACATTCATCAAGGATATGGGACCTGTCAAGGTGGAACCGAAGGTCTGGCTGGCAAATCAACGAACATTCATCAAATGGCAACACGTTACGGTTCTACTAGCCACCCTGTCGCTCGGATTGTACAATGCTGCAGGCCCGCAGAACAACATCGCCCGGGTGCTGGCCGTCGTGTACACTTCAATTGCAGTATTCACTGGGGTCTGGGGCTGGTGGATCTACATGGTCCGAAGTCGATTGATCATGGAGAGAAGTGGCAAAGATTTTGACAATATCTTTGGTCCTGTCGTGGTCTGTATTAGCCTGGCGGTGGCATTGTGCCTTAACTTTGGCTTTAAGGTAAGATGAATTCTGTCCTTCCCCGCGCTACTGCTAATAAATGTTATAGTACCGAGCTGCCATTGCTGATTCGCACAATCATGGAACCGTCAATGGCACACTAGAGTTATCTGACGTGATGAGCGCTTTTGGATCTCAAAACCTGAAAATTGTTCAGCAGGGGCAGTAGATCCTCAGCGTGGGAAGACGGCATATCGCAACCGGAAAGTGAAGCCAATAAATAACATGTACAAAGTAACTGGTGCTTGATACCGCAGCCATTCAAGTGAAGGAAGATGTTCGCTCAGTCCGTCAATTGCAATTGTTGAATTGAATGAGCGGAGGATTCTGTAGAAAGTTATGCCAATAGGGCAACCAACATAAAGCTACTTCCGACCAATCGGAAAGGTTAATCCAAGCACTTCAGTTATTACCGTTGGTGATGGTCCTGACGGCGGAAATGGCTGAACGCCTAGAGAGGGTAGACTACGCCAGAATTATCTTCAAAATGGAATATCTGTTGTTACAGGCAGACATGGTTCATTTTGGAAGCATATGCATATGTACAAGGTAGGTAGAGTTACTGCGAGGGAAGCTTGTGAATGAGTCAGGGCTGCGATATCAAGGGCGATAAAAATTGAGTAGACGGAGGCAGCTATGGACCGCAGAACATTGTCAGTGCTAAAAGAGCGATCAAAATTGCATGTACGAAGAATTCGTAGGCATAGAAAGTGAATACAGCTCCAATGAATTCCATTGTTTGGTAACCACGACACCGGGATTTTACAGGCAATTGCAAGTGAAGAACTGACCATACAAAAGTGACAAAATTCTGTACCGCAACTGGTGAATCTTGGGTTGGTCAGGGTGGAAGAAAGTACTCCGTAGTCTACTGTACCAGTCGCAAAACTCCTGGGACAAGCTATGAGCAAAATGCCAATATTCGGGGTGACTAGGTCTCCATTTTGACAGTGGCAATTATGGAGAGCAAAGGTCCATCAGCGTTCGAGGTGCTAGAAAGTGCAATATTGATAATAATGGTGTATGAAATCATGTGAAAGAAATATCGAGTATCGCGACGTTTCCGCTCGCTCTAAGGTAAGGTACCTTTTGAGGGTTAAGTGCGTGCCTAGGTACCTGGGTACCATGGGCGTTACCAGGAGTTACCACGAGGGTCTTTTCGTTGCTATCCGATTCTGGAGGTGACGTCCATGCAAACAAGAGGTGGGGCCTAGCACATTCTGGCACCCGCTGGCGAAGGGTCAACAACCAGCTACCGACCTCATCTTACCAAATGCGGCAACACAAGCGAGAAAGTCCATGGGCCGCTTAGATCTGAATAGAATGACATCGAAGCTCCATTGCACCTTTATAAAACCTTCCCACACTGTCCACCACCGAAACTCAACTCACAAACTTCAAAGCATCAGAACACAACCTCACGACTCTACCTTACGACTCTAATTTCTCTTACGAGTTCATTGCACCTTCACATAACCCTCTCACATTCTCAAAATGGCTGCAAAGTCAACAGCGGTTGGCATCGATCTAGGTAGGTACCCCATCACCCACAAACTGCTCTCTGCTCAAAACTAACGTCTGTCAGGCACAACCTACTCTTGCGTGGGAGTGTATAGAGATGACCGTATCGAAATCATTGCCAATGATCAGGGAAACCGGACGACACCTTCCTTCGTGGCCTTCACGGACACCGAGCGTCTGATCGGTGATGCCGCGAAGAACCAAGTCGCCATGAATCCCGCGAACACAATCTTCGACGCCAAGCGGTTAATTGGCCGCAAATTCGCCGATGCTGAGGTGCAGGCCGACATGAAGCACTTCCCGTTCAAAGTTGTCGACCGGGGCGGCAAGCCTGTCATCCAGGTCGAGTTCAAGGGCGAGACGAAGGAGTTCACACCTGAGGAGATCTCTGCCATGGTGCTCACCAAGATGAGGGAGACTGCCGAATCATACCTCGGTGGTACCGTCAACAACGCCGTCGTCACAGTTCCCGCATACTTCAACGACTCGCAACGTCAAGCCACCAAGGACGCTGGTCTCATCGCCGGTTTGAACGTTCTTCGTATCATCAACGAACCTACCGCCGCTGCCATCGCATACGGTCTTGACAAGAAGGCCGAAGGCGAGCGGAATGTCCTGATCTTCGATCTGGGCGGTGGTACTTTCGATGTTTCTCTGTTGACCATCGAGGAGGGTATTTTCGAAGTCAAGTCGACTGCTGGTGACACTCACTTGGGTGGTGAGGACTTCGACAACCGCTTGGTCAACCACTTCGTCCAAGAATTCAAACGAAAGTACAAGAAAGTTTGTAGCCCCTTGACTATTGATTATCGCAAAGCCTCATACTAACATCTGTCTTAGGATCTCACCACCAACGCGCGTGCTCTGCGTCGTCTGCGTACCGCTTGCGAGCGTGCCAAGCGCACACTCTCTTCTTCCGCCCAGACCTCCATTGAAATCGACTCTCTGTTCGAGGGTATCGATTTCTACACCTCAATCACCCGTGCTCGTTTCGAAGAGCTTTGCCAGGATCTCTTCCGCTCAACCATGGAGCCCGTTGAGCGTGTCTTGCGCGACGCCAAGATCGACAAGTCTTCCGTCCACGAGATCGTCTTGGTCGGTGGATCCACCCGTATCCCGCGTATCCAGAAACTTGTTTCCGACTTCTTCAACGGCAAGGAGCCCAACAAGTCCATCAACCCCGACGAGGCTGTCGCGTACGGAGCTGCTGTCCAGGCCGCCATTCTGTCCGGTGACACTAGTTCCAAGTCCACCAACGAGATCTTGCTGCTCGATGTCGCTCCATTGTCCATTGGTATCGAGACCGCTGGTGGTGTCATGACTCCTCTGATCAAGCGGAACACTACCATCCCCACGAAGAAATCCGAAGTGTTCTCCACCTTTTCCGACAACCAGCCTGGTGTGCTCATCCAAGTCTACGAGGGTGAGCGTGCCCGTACCAAGGACAACAACCTGCTCGGCAAGTTCGAGTTGACCGGTATCCCTCCTGCTCCTCGTGGTGTTCCTCAGATTGAAGTCACCTTCGATGTTGATGCCAACGGTATCATCAACGTCTCCGCCGTTGAGAAGGGTACTGGCAAGTCGAACAAGATTGTCATCACCAACGACAAGGGCCGTCTCTCTAAGGAAGAGATCGAGCGCATGTTGGCCGAGGCCGAGAAGTACAAGGCTGAGGATGAGGCCGAGGCCGCCCGTATCTCTGCGAAGAACGGCCTGGAATCCTACGCGTACTCGTTGAGGAACACGTTGAGCGACTCCAAGGTCGACGAGAAGCTTGATGCCTCCGACAAGGAGAAGTTGAAGGCTGAGATCGACAAGGTCGTGGCTTGGATCGACGACAACCAACAGGCCACCAAGGATGAGTACGAGTCTCAGCAGAAGGAGCTGGAGGGCGTTGCCAACCCCATCATGATGAAGTTCTACGGTGCGGGTGGTGAAGGCGGTGCTCCCGGCGGCTTCCCCGGTGCTGGCGGCCCAGGCGGATTCCCTGGCGCTGGCGGTGCTGGCGGTGCTGGAGGTGACGATGGCCCAACCGTAGAGGAAGTTGACTAAACGTCTCGCAAGCCTCGCCGGGTTTCCTTTTTCGGGTCATGTCTTTCTGCTAGACTTCGTCTATTTTCTCGATAGATCAGTTCTTGCATGGGATGCTCGGGGTTACGCCTATTTCGCATGATTGCTTTTTTCCATTTGGCGCTTATGATGAATGATCACGGCGGGAAAAGCTGGGTTCCATGTTCTTAGGTAGTAGTGTCACCAGCCACGGTTGTTGGCTTAAGAATTGACTAAGATTCAATACTATTCCACACCTCCTAGAAAAAATGAAGTGCTTGCGATTCTCCTGTGGTCTGGTACCTGATTCCCCTTGCCCTGTTGGCACCGCGTATCTAATCAGCATCGCTTATCTAATCGACGAAAATTGAAGTCCTGATCGCCCAACTGTAACACAATCCCCCTTTTGGCTTGCACCGTAAGTCACGGTCAAGAGATATCCGTGACAGTGGCCAGTCAGGGGCTGAGAATCAATCGAAATCTGGTGAAGTAGCGGGTTGAATGGCCATGGTGAATGACCGCTGTAGATCCAGGGCATAGATCCAGGGCATAGATCCAGGGCATAGATCCAGGGTATAGATCCAGGGCATAGATCCAAGGCATAGATCCACGGCATAGATCCATGGCATAGATCCAGGGTATAGATCCAGGGCATAGATCCAAGGCATAGATCCACGGCATAGATCCATGGCACAGATCAGAGGCGCAGATCAAAGGCACAGATCAGGGGCGCAGATCAGGGGTGCGCGTGTCCAGCCTAAAAGTTGCCAATTGCGGTTTAAGCTTGGAGGAGAATTTGTATCCCAGCCATGTTGACGCCAGTAAAATGCTTGCAATGCCATATTCCCCACATAACACATTATCATTGCCCTGCCCGCGGCCCATCTATCTCCACCTGCTGCATGTCATCCGCCGCGTCTGGGTCCTTGTTGAAGGCATTCTCCAAAGGTTCTTTTCTGACCTCCCACACGTTCTCACTGCTCGGCCCTAGCTTGTACTTTGCTGCTTTCTGTCTGTAGTGATCCTGCACCATCGCCCTCCGCCTCTGGTCCGGGGAACTCTTTGCGCGCATGCAGAACCAAAAGTCACTCCAGTGTTCGCTACATGCCCGTAGTTCTCCATAACGGTAGACATTCGTAAATTGCCCCCCAAGGGATTGGCAGTAGAACGCCTGATCGAAGGCTTGCCGACATGACATGGTTGTTGGGTATAGAGAATCGGGGCTAATGGAACCGGAATTTGCGTCCTCTGCGCCATGCAGTCGAGAGTCTTGTGGACCTGTTGACTCCCCCGTCTCGTCATTCAACATAGCCAGAAATCTTTCCACTTCCACGTCGGCCTGCTCCTCTCTGGTCTGCGGAGGCATAGGCAACTTGCGCTCGGCGGGTTGAGGACTGCTGTCGGCTATCGGTGTCTGTGGCTGATTTGGAGGCGATGTATTGCTCCCTCCCTCATGGCTGGGAGGATTGCTGCTCCACCACCATCCCATTCTCGAGCAGCGATACTTCTGCGTCGCTGGTCTGTACGTGACCCTTAACTCCCGTCCTCGTGGTTGTTCTTGAAGAAGTTTTGGTCTGGTACAAGGAGACGAGGATCGTACCTGCGAGCAGCGAGGCAGATTCGAGCCAAGACTGGAGCTAGGGCGTCATAGGTCGCATGCCTGCATAGCACGCCAAGCTCACGGAGCTCGAAACAGGCCTGCGAACGCTCCGTCCTTCAGATGGTGACCAGCACGGCTCGGTGGACACACATCCTGAAACTGAAGGCCCTACATATTCGGTGTTGGCCAGTCTAGAAAATCAAGAGTTGTGCATCATTATGTCTGCTGATAGCTTATACCCACCTCCATGAACCCATTGTCGTGCTTCAGCAGGCCTGCGGGCTCTGCCCCGCAACGCTGCCTGCGAAGGCGGAATTACTTCACGGCAAATGCTTTCCAGCCGCGGCGAAACCCCAGGCAGGGTTTCCAAGACCAAAGGCGCTCCAATGCCACCGCTGGAGCTTCCGGAGAGGATAAGACAGGACATATCTCCACTGGACCAGACGAGGGCATTCTTTTCTTCGACAGTACTATTGATGACCTGCTCAGTATCTCGACTCGAGGCTAATACCTCCCAGATATATTCCCCCTACGTCTTCAATGGGCTATGCGTTTACCGTGGAACGCTGAGAAGTCTGTTCCAGAGCTTCTGAAGCGGTTCAACAACCCCAATATTGCTGCCGCCGACCCACTGAGTGTCATAAAGCGCGCATTGCCGCCGAAATTACCGCTGAAAGTGACTGAGATTATTCCCCGCATCAAGGACGGCGGAGCTTTTGTCAAGTTCGCTCATCCCGAAGGGATCAACTCTGCTGAAATTGAAGGAACCATCAAGGGCTATCTCAGGGAGCGACCTATCAAACCATGGTTCAACCCGTTCCAAAAGGTTAGAGGCTTTCTTGTTCAGGGAAAGCCGTGGTTGGAAGATCTATATACTCTTCCGAGCTCTCGCTTGAAGGTCGAGTTCGTACCAACTGCGCCTGGTGCAGAAGCGGCAGAGCTCTCTCAAGAGAGATTGTATTCCATGTTCAGGAAATATGGCAAGCTCAGCGATATCATCCCTCAACCAGCTGGGTCGAAAGACCTCCCCAAATATGCGTATCTTAACTTCATCCGCATCAGACATGCAATCACTGCGAAAAATTGCATGCATGGGTTCATTGTCGGCGAGGCTGCCGGGGGTGGGAAAGCTGGCACACGGCTCAGGTTAACCTATGAACAACGGATCAAAGCCCATTATATCAGGGATTGGATAATGAATCATCCTCGAATTGTCATTCCAGCCATTGCAGTCCTGGCGACCACAATCACAGTGGCTATATTCGATCCGTATGCCGTACACTGCCCTTGGAGAGCCTGTACCAATGCTGACAGACTGTAGCATTCGCACCTTCTTCGTCAAAGCGCATGTTTCAAAGGCTTTCCATCTCTCTAACTACAGGTTCTACCGATGGTTCAAATCGCAAGCGGCGGATATACTCACTTTCCGCCGGCGCGAGAGTGATCAAATGGGCTTGAGAGCGATCTGGGAGGACCGCAAAGGAGACATCGAGCAGATCAAGACCTGGCTAATAGAAACTGCTGATACTTTCATTGTCGTCCAGGGGCCTCGTGGTTCCGGCAAGCGCGAACTGGTCATCGATCAGGCCTTGAAAGACAGGAAGTATAAATTGGTGATTGACTGCAAACCAATCCAGGAAGCCAGAGGTGATAGTTCAACCATCTCAGCAGCTGCTCAAGAAGTCGGCTACAAGCCGGTCTTCACATGGATGAATAGTATTAGCAGCTTAATAGATCTTGCTGCTCAAGGCACAATAGGGACCAAGGCTGGCTTTTCAGAGACTTTAGACACTCAACTCGCGAAAATATGGCAGACCACCTCAGTGGCGTTGAGGCAACTTGCTCTGGAAGACAAAGAGAAGGATCAGAAAGATGCCGCCATGTCGGACGACGACTATCTGGAAGCCCACCCAGAGCGAAGGCCTGTGGTAGTTGTTGACAATTTCCTTCACAAGAGCCAGGAGGCCAGTATCGTCTATGATAAGATTTCAGAATGGTAAATCCCCAATTTCAAGTCAATACTGGTGGAGCTGACGTGGCATCCAAGGGCGGCCGGCTTGGTACAAGCAAATGTTGCCCATGTTATCTTCTTAACCCATGATGTTTCATTCTCGAAGTCCCTCAGCAAGGCTCTACCGGACAGGGTCTTCCGTCAAGTATCGTTGGGTGATTGCTCCCCCGAAGTTGCCAAACGCTTCGTCATAAATCATCTGGACGCAGAATCCGAGGAGGCGCACGCGGGAGAAGAAGGGAAGAAGCTCACACCTTCTCAAAAGCGGAAAGACCTAGGAGAACTAGATGCATGCATTGAAGTCCTTGGGGGCCGCTTGACAGACCTGGAATTCTTTGCCAGAAGACTGAAGGCAGGGGAATCACCTAGAAGTAAGACTTGACACCATTGCATATCGGGCTCGCTAATTTCCCTCAAGGAGCTGTACACGAGATTACAGAGCAAAGTGCATCCGAAATCCTCAAGATGTACGTCATTGACGTCGACCGCAATCAACGACAGTGGACTCCGGAACAAGCTTGGGTGCTTATCAAAGAGCTGGCTACAAAAGGCTCGGTAAGTGGTCATCCTGCTTCAAATCTGTCGTTAGTGGTCGGGACTGATTGGATCAGCTCCGATACAATGAGTTGCTTCTCTCCCCAATGTACGCCTCCGATGGCGAGCACGCCCTACAAGCATTAGAACAAGCGGAACTCATCACCATTGTCTCTGGAGTCAATGGTCGGCCCTATGCCATCAAGCCGGGCAAGCCGGTCTACCAAGCCGCGTTTCGCATGCTCACCGAAGATCGTGTCTTACAAGCACGGCTTGACTTGTCCATTCTTGGCACCCTTCTTAAAGCCGAGAATGCTAGCATAGATAAGTACGAGGCTGAGCTGAACCTGCTCGGTCAACTTCCAAGGCAACCTGCGGAGCTTTCGGATAGAGTCAAGTGGCTCTTGACCAAACTGCATGCCAGCCAGTCGAATGTGGAGAAGTTCGAGGCGCAGAGCGGTGCCTTGAAGCAGGTATTGCAGCTGGAGTATTAAGGCGACCGCCATAAGCGACCAAACAGAAAGTTGTCGGTGAAAGGGTCTCCTCTTGTGTACAGTAACCAATTTACATACTTGATCATCTAGCGCTTGGGTGTCATGATTACAAGCAATGGAGCCTTCAGGAAACTTGGTCTATATTAAGGAACGATGCAGTACTATAGAGCAGTACTCACAACGTGGGAAGAGAGAGTAATGTAACCAATGATTCAACAATAAAATTGAAAATCAAACAGCTTGTTCTTCAAGATTTACGGCGAGGAAATGGATCAGTCACCGTAACAGGTATGTACCTACCTTATTCCATGCTGTCTGCCAAGGCTGCGGCGTACCTTACGCTTAAAAATAAGCTTATGCGGGTTGAGTCGATCATTTGCAGTTTGCCGAACACCCCAGGCTAACTCCGATCTAAATGCGGTGGAATCGCGTTGTTCGACGCGACCGCGACGCGCCAGTATGATTGACTGCACACCCTCCACTTTCTGCTACGATACCAGGACACACACAACACAGGTATCCTCATAGCAACAAGCACAGGACCTGACGTACGTACTATGGCAACAACAACGCAGCCGCGCTTGAGAGGGCGTCCAGCTCGTAAGTCCTCTCTAGTCCTGTCGTCGTGAGATCGAATTGACCCTGACATTCGCCAGACACTCCGGGGCCAACGTTCCTAGCATTCACCCCAAATGGTAGACGCCTTATCACTGCTGGCTCAAACAACTCAATTCGAGTGTATACCACCGGTTCCACAGAAGAGCCGACGAATATCGACGATTGCCAAGAACTAAACACAGCCGTGGTCGCCAGAGTTAGTGCGCCGGAGTTTATGCTCATGGGAAACACGTTGACGTATTGGCGTATAGAATGACTTCTTCATAACCGGATCAGAAGATGGTACTGTGTGCATGTATTCTCTGGAGACGAATAGCCTGGACAAGGTTCTGGTCCGATGCAGTCTACCGGTTCGGGATGTGGCACTATCGCCCGATGGCATATGGGCTGCCGTCGCCAGCGAGTAGGTGTTCTAGGTCTGAAGGGCGTACAGTTTGCTAATCTTGGAAGCGAATTGGTTGTGAAAATCGTGAACACCAAAGACATGACAAGGGTCATGTACTTGAGAGAACAATCGAAACCTGTAAAGCATCTCTCTTACCATCCAAATGGGACCCAGCTGGCCGTGTCCTGTGCGGATGGCCTTGTATACGTCTACTCTCTCAGCACCGAGGAACCTCAATTGGCGAAGAAGATCGATGGTCTCATCAGAAGCCTGGAAACGGATGCCGAGGCCAGCGCACAAATAGCGTGGCATCCGGATGGACGGGCATTTGCTGCTCCTACTGCGACCAAAGGTAGAACATCGAACAATGACGGGCGGGATAATATACTGACATGGTCCAGATATCCAGGTGATGTCGAGAGGTGACTGGGAACGACAACGGACATTTGCGTCAGGACATATGGGCGATATCACAGCTATTGCCTGGTCGCCCAATGGCGCCCTTCTGGCCAGTGCTGGTTCAGATAGGAAGATCTTATTGTGGGAAACGAAGACACAGAAGATCTTGTCCAGGTAAGACGTCCTGCATCCGATGGCAGCAGTAATTGCATCTCTTACAGTACCTTCAGATATGAATATGCCAACGTTATGGGACTAGCGTGGCATCCCACTGAAAACATTCTTGCTTTTACCAGCTCTGATGGTGAAGTGTTCATTCATACACACTTTGTGCCAGATGAGTACACAACTCTGCTTGAGAAGAACCTTCAAGCTGCCCCATTCATCCATGATCCACTTGGGGAGACTACAGGCAACGCACGTAGGATTCCTGACGATGGAGATAAAGCAAATGCAGCATATCAGCGAAGGAGGAGAGGAACACCGGACTCCCTGGACGACATCATGGGCTCCGATGGCCTCGATCCAGACGAGGATGATTTTGTGGTAGACGACGATGGTGCCGGCTATACGAATGGTTTTGGAAAGCGGACCAATGGTTATCTCGACGAGCTTGAAGCGCCCAACGTGAAACGGCCGGCATTATATGGGAACTGGCAACCGCGGATACACAACCCATTCCAGCCCGGGAGCACGCCATGGAGGGGCAATAGGAAGTACCTTTGTATGCTTGTCCATTGTTGAAAATCTTTCATGTTGCTTACTATTCTCTAGGCCTTAATCTTACAGGTGCGGTGTGGACAGTCGACCAGGAAGAGCATAACACCGTGACTGTTGAGTTCTACGACAGGGAATTCCACAGAGACTTCCATTTCACAGACCCATATCTTTATGACAAAGCTTGCCTCAGTAAGACCACCGAATTGAGCTTTGGCAATCTACTAACGCTTGTTTAAAGACGAGAATGGGACTCTTTTCTCTTGCCCTCCAGCTAATGGAAGCCCCGCTATGGTTTTCTACCGGCCACATGAAACCTGGACATCGAGAGCGGACTGGCGGACACAGCTTCCAGCTGGAGAAGATGTGACTGGTAAGATCCTCCTCCGCTAGTTGGCGCGCTTCTCTGTTTCTGACATGCTTGAAGCGATCTCTTTAAGTGACTCTTTTGTGGTTGTGACTACTTCGACAAACTATGTGCGAGTGTTTACGCTGTTCGGAACGCCTTTCCGGATATACAGACAGAAAAGCTCACCCACCGTCACTTGTGCGTCCTGGAGAGACTACGTACTTACTATGGGTAACGGCGCGATTGATGGCAGCGGCAGCTCAAGATTGGTGTACACAATCGAAAACATCAAGCGGGACGAAGTTTGCCAAAGTGAGGATGTCGTAGCTCTACCGGAAGGTGCTGAGTTGAAGAGCGCTTTCTTTTCCGATAGTGGAGTATGTCGATTTCTCTCATAGTAGTTATTTCACACTGACAATCACAGGATCCATATATTTATGATTCCAATGGAGTATTACTCGTTCTCCAGCACTGGCGTACTCCAGGCCAAGCCCGCTGGGTACCGGTGCTCGATACAAAACTGCTGGAGCGTCTTGCAAGCGGCAAGAAAGAAGAGACTTACTGGCCGGTAGCAGTTACAGGGGAGACGTTCCATTGCATTATCCTAAAAGGAGGCGATCAATATCCTTATTTTCCTCGCCCCCTCCTTAGCGAATTCGAACTTAAGGTACCGATCTCTACGAAAGTTACTCTGGACGACGAAGACTCAGGGGCTTCCAATGAGCGGACGAAGCTTGAGGAGACTTTTGTGCGCAACTCGGTCACACTTAGCCTGCTGGAGGACTTATTGGCCGCTACCACTGCTACGCACAGCCAGCGAACGGAGCTGGCGAGGAAAGGACTGGAGCTGGACAAGGCTCTTCTGCAGCTGCTGGCACTTGAATGCCGAGAAGGCGAAGAAAGGGGAATGAAGGCGTTGGAACTTGTGACGCTGATGAAGGACAGCAACGGTAAGATGATTGAAGCAGCCGGCAAGGTGGCCGCTAGGTACGGCAGGGATATTTTGGAGGACAAGATCAGGGAGCTTGCGGAAAGGAGGCTGCTTGGTACAGAGGACGAAATGGCGTGACGATCATGAGTTTCACTGTGCGTTCCACATTGCATTCCACATTCTTATAGCATTTGCTGGCGTTCTGGTGTCAATGAAGTTGCAATAGCCAATGAGACTTCTAACGGCGTCGACTGAGCAATCCGAAAGAAACCAGTGCAGCTATCCGAAAGAGCTTAGTGCATCTAAATGCCGCACCCTTGGGACCGAGAAGACGCAGAAATAACCACTTGATGTACACTGGCTGGTCATTGAGGACGCACCGGCTCGATGGTCCACGTGTGATCGGGCATTAGCTTCAAATACAGGCCATTTTGCTGCATATTGAATATCTCGTCCAGACCGAATGCATATTGCAAGTTCTGTCCCGATGAAGCTCCGCCTCCTTGCGAACGCCCCACCTGCGCAGTTGGAGCCAGGCCCGACTTCCGCCGGTTACGCCTGGTGTGGAGGTGGTGCCGCTTCTTGAACTTGTCCAGCCATCCAGGGGAAAAGCTCGGGGTAGGTTGGCCCTCATATGCTGGGAGAGTCTGCCACAGAAACTCCGCCTGCTGCTTCAGAAGGTCCCCATTCACAGGAACAGCTGTCGAAATCATCTGCTTGTACCAGTCGTAGAGAGCCTGTTCCAACTCGGGCCATTTTGACTCCCGATGCCGCCTCCGCACCCCAGCTTCCTCACTTAGGTTCTGGGCGGTGTCAAGGTAGGCATATTTGGGCGAGAGCACGCGAGAGATCACGGCTTGTGAGAGATTACGCCCATAGCGCCCCAGGAACCAGTCTTGTAGCTCTTTGTGAGTCAGACGTGGATTAGGATTGCTGTTGAAGTGCTATCACCCGCATTAGTTCGCTCTGCATGATTCGCGTGAAGGCGTGGGGAGACGCACGAAGCGCAGTGCCTTACGCTGAGCGTCGGTCAAGGCCTGACGCTGAGCAGACGGTGTTGCAGACATTGTTGCAACTATCGTGACTATTCTTTTAGGAAGAGCTGAGGTGATGCACAGGGGAGAAACTCGCGAGAAGATAGTTTGTGGGAGGATGACGGTAGTAGCAGAAATGATGGCAGACAGTCAGTTTGGTGATCCCAGTTGGCCAATGAGCGGGTTGAATGGGGCACGGATAAGCGAGTAGAGTACCTCGCCAGCCTCGCCAACTCCTCAGCTTTTCCGCCAGCCAAACATGTGACCAATCGTTGATCGCCCCACTCTAGCTCGTCATATGTCAGCACTTATGACCACGGTACGGACCGAGCTTTGGTGGTCCAATGGATGGAAGCTTGCAGCATTATCACATCAGGTTACTTGCGAAGGCGGCCTGTGCCCTTTCTCTTGAAGCTCCTGCAATATACTGCACTCATGTCTCTATAGCTAATACACTCTGCATCGCGCTCATGCGGTGGGTCTACAGTAGCTCTCTGATTGGCGTGTCACGTCATGCAGCAACAGGGAGACCGCTCGTAGGCATTTGTTTTGCCTGGCGGGGCTCGTTCGTGACGTTCAATCGTACACTTGCGAATGTGAGAGAAGGTGGAAAGGCCCTTCCGGAAGTCTGGTTTACCAGCACCAACCCGCGTCAGCAAACGGATGAGTGGGCTGGAAAGAATGGAAAGCGTCCGGATGAGCGCACCCTGAAATTAGGGAAGAGTATGTTCCCATCTCCGCCGCTACAACTTAAGAGGGCGTACTGATGATTCCCGTCCGATAGCTCTTCGAATCCTCCAGGAACGGCTACCAACTCTTCTTTCCTCTCCTCTCCCGCAGGAGATACTCTCCCCACACATCACCTTACACTTGTTCCCGTCGACTCATCCGCACCTGCCTACGGTCTCTGGCCGTGTGGCCTATTCAGCTGCATTATGGACTGCACCGATGGCATGGGGGCGTGTCCCCATAGTTGGCAATATCAGGCTCGAGATCCTGTCGGAGAGAATGGTGAAGAATGGTACACCTTCGATTCACACTACGGGAACTACCAGCTCCAAGTTTCCCTCGGAGAAACTCATCGTACGTTGGAAGACCTGTGGAAAGACGAAGGGAAAAGGGATGGGCGCCTTTTACCGCGGCATATCAGGAAGTGAGCAAGTGGACAAGATCACCGAGTTCCTCGGCGGTGATGTCAGAGATGATGAAGAATTCTGTGGTCTGTTTATCTTCGAATTCGACGAAGAAGGACGAATCTTGAACCACATCATCGAACATGCAGAAGAAGGCAACAATTGGGACAAGACACCCCGAGTCATCAGTTTAACAGATTGGCTATTGAAGAAAGCCAAGGGAAATAAAGAAGATGAAACGGATGGCTTAGCCCTAGGGTACTGCGAGTTGGACCATAGAGCGTATCCGAGGAGAGATGAGAAAAGGAGAAACGGCTCGAATTAACATCGGGATGCGCCAGCTTCGCCAAATTTGCATCAATGTATCTTTCAGAATCATGTCAAATTCTTTTGGCGTTCTGGGGAGGCTCAGGAGCCATGGAGGCTGGGTCGGTGTCACGGTTAACAGCTTGGTCCACGGGTTCCTCGGTTCTTCTCGACTCAATTGTGTCTTAGTTTGGCGATGCGATGAATGGCTGTTAGGATGGACAGAGCAATGATTTGTAGACTTCCTATGTACAACCAATACCGAACATACCCTTCTACCCTTCCAGCTCATTATTGCAAGGCACGAGAGTGAGCAAACGTTTGAGTCTTCCGCAAATGGATCGGCACTTCTCCCTCCGGAGTGTTTGGAATAGTCTTTTCCAGTTTCTTGTCGAGATATTAGTATAGCTGTAGCCTTAAACAGACGGTTACTGACCAGTTTGTCGAAGACACATTTGTTGAGGCATCTCTCCAATTTCCGGCACTGCCATAGTTGCTGGTTGTTATTCTCAAGGCATTCCCAGTGTGACCGGAACGACTCCAGGCAGTTCTCGTTGATATCTTTCAGCCTACATGACCAAAGCATCAGTAAGATCGCTCAACCGTAGTATCCCTCCAGCTGATTGCTGATTGTGAAAGAGCTGGGAAGGAGCTGGGACCGGCCGGGAGGGACATACACGCTCGCCGCACATCTGGTGACCTTCCTGCCCTCTTTCAAGCATTCCACTTCCCCTCGCCCGTTGGCCTCCGCCTTGCATTGCATGAAATCGTCATTGTAAGGCCTGCATCTTGCGCCGATGAAGAAGGAAGCACTCAGTAAAGGTGCAGAGCTAGCGCCGATCTCTTTGACCTTGGGGATGTGATCGGGCATAGGCGTTGTGTCCACCAGGGCATGTTGATTGAAACTAAGAACAAATTAGAATTGCCAATTCTCTGCTCACTTTCAATGGAAGGAGGACTTACTGGGGCTCGCGGGCCGCCATGGTGGGCTAGATGCAATGGATGGCAGCGGTAAATGGAGGATGCGGGTCGCGGAGTGAGGTCTTGAACCTGAGAGAATGTACGGCAAGGCACGCGCACCTGATTGGCCGAAACTCTGGCACCCGCTTCCAAAACACAGGCCGAAGCGACATCGAGTCGGTCTTCAGACGAATTGTACGTAGTGCTATTTCCATTATTGACGCGCTCCTTGTTTGTCACTGGTGCTGCTCCCAAACCGGAGGCGCAATCGAGAGCTGACATCTCGAGGAGGACTGTCGTTGCAATGGATCGCAACTGAGTGGACACCTTTGTCTTCTGCAGCGCATTCCGCATCAAGCATTGCATACCTGGTCGCTGAACTGCACAAGTTCATTTTCGAAGAGATCCTTCCTGAGCTGAGTTACCAGTACGCTCATCCACCATGTCTTTATTCGGAGGATCTCTAGCACAGCAGAGCAAGTCGCCGTTTAGCGCTCTCAACATGAGCACGCCTCAACAACAGAACAACGCATTCGGCGCACCTGCGAACACTTCACAGCCTCAACAGTCTGGCGGTCTGTTTGGCCAGCAACAGCAGCAACAGACCACTAGTAGCTCCGGTACAGGCCTTTTTGGATCTTCTCAACCTCAACAGAGCACAGGTCTCTTTGGGCAGACACAGACGGACCGAACTGGTGGCGGGCTGTTTGGAGCAAGCACACAACAACCTACTGGGGGAGGTCTGTTTGGAACAAGCAATCAACAACCAACGCAACAGCAGGGGGGTGTATTTGGTGGCTTGAGTACGAACACTCAATCGCAACCACAACCTCAGCAATCAACACAGCAGGGTGGACTACTGGGACAAACGTTACAGCAGTCAAAGCTGGGAACAGGTTCTCTATGGCAGCCGAATACTATGGTTCCAAGTAGGGCGAGACCTCTTCTGCCAGCTAGAAAATTGGCTTACCAGATCATGCAGGACAGAAGAGCATACCAGAACAAATCCAGTTGGTTGCGGAGAAATGGGATCCTACCTCGCCCAATTGCGCGTTCCAGCATTACTTTTACAACAAGGTTAATCCCGAATATGCAGCGTATTACCGACCAGGCCCAGATGAAGACGAACGGAAATGGGAGGAGGCTTTGGCAAATAAACCTGCCGAGAACACAATCCCCGTTCTATGCAAAGGATTCCCTGCTCTAGGAGTGCGCCTGGAGATACAAGCTAAGCACGTGCAAGCGTGCAATATGCGTTTGCATGAGCTCAATGACTTCCTTACCCAAAAATTACAGAACCACGATTTGGTTACCTCTGTAAGAGCTGCCGACGCGCGGCGGAAACACCAGGCGCTCAGCCAACGGTGCTTAAGGCTTGCGACCAAGGTTCAAGTCTTGAGAAACAAAGGTTTCGTTCTGGATGTTTCAGAAGAAGACCTGAAAACCAAACTAGTGGCGCTAGAGAAGGATATGTTCGACCCCGCGTTAGCAGGCAGAGCCGAGGAGATCTGGGCGCGGATGGTCGGTGTCAGAGAGAGGATGAAAGTCGTCCAAGAGGAGACAGAAAAGGCAGGGAAGTCAGTGGCCAACGGTGAAGCGGAGGGCATGGATGAAGAAGTGATGAAAAAAGCCCGGAAGGTTCGTCAGGCTGCTCTCGACTCTCTCGGGAGACTTACTGAATGATCTAGGTTCTGGATGATTACGATCAGCATTTAACGCACCTAAAGAATGAGTTGGCACGCATTCAAAAGGATCTAGAAGCATGGGAAGAATCTAGGAGGCCTGTTTCCGGCGGTAGAGCGCGATGAAGCTCTCTATCTCCTGCGCTCATCCTTTCACTGAAGAGTATTACATTCCTGGCGCGATGGTGCGGGTTTCAGTTGGTATGGGGCAGGAAGCATGGGTAGGCTAGCAGGACTTGTAACATAGCAGCAGTACTCTTATGCCGCGGGCTTGTAGATCCGTCCTGGATAGAAATCCGCTCTATACGAGAAGACTAGACGGTATTCTGCACTGACACTATAAGTGATCAAAAGTTGGAATTTTCCAGAGACTGCAGCGTTGTCCGAAGGACGAAAGGAGTTGCAATATGTCATCTATCCATTATCTTATAATGCCTCCACCAAACGCCAGCCGTCCAGGCAGCTCCGAGATGTGGATTGCAGGTCCCCTATACAAGCTTCCGAACATAGTCGATCACGAAAGGTGCTGCGGTGTACTGCGTTAGCCACGAACTGTTCAGTGATGAACTTTGTATCCGACTCACAGAGGTATAACAGCACACTGCCGACTATGACGCTCTTGACTGTGGCGCTCGCTTCAGCTTCAGCTGCCTATAAGCCCATATTATTGTCAGTGGTGCCTTGAAAGCCGCGTTCGAAACTTGAGGGACACGGCAGGAAACCATGGGTCAGTTGGATTGCCGTACCTGAAGCTCGGCTTTGCTGGCTGCAGGTGGTGCTAGAGAACGTCAGTATCGGAATTTCTCAATAAGGATGCTTCGATCGATTAGACTTACGTCCTCCAAACATGTTGAGAAATCGGAGACTGGTTTTGCTGTGTGGAAGGTGCTTTGCGGATCTTAAAGTTCGATGGTAAAAAAGTTCAAGTTGAGCTGGGTATGATTCGTAGCAACGGTCAACGCCGAAGCTTTCTGACGTCCAGCGCCAAGGGTCTCCGCTAGTCAGCGAACTGTCGGCCATTCATCCACCCCAACCTCCGTCTCCTTGTATCCATAGTCTCCATTATTGACGAACTCACTCCCACTCTTCAACTGTCCTACAGTGACTACACCTGCCGCTCATTTCATCAGCACCAGATTCCCTCGACCTGTCTGAAGTCATTCTCAACAGAGTATCCCAGCAACATGGAGCCACTGTCCGCAGCGGACACTCCTTCTCCGGCTGAGGAAGACCCCCGGCCTCAGTCTCCTCTTCCCGAAGGTGGCCTTGATCCGGGCGACCCGCTGAACCCACCTGGGGACCATGACACACCACCGCCTCCGATGGGTGCTCCGCAGATGGATATGGACGAAGTCTCTGACGATGAATCGGTCCTGTCCGAAGTTGACGAGGCTCAATTCGAGGATTTCGACCCTGCCAATATCGCCATTGAAGGCGCTCCAGTCGCAGTTGATGAGTCCAATGTGGGTCTGATCGGAGTACACAAGCGAAAGCGAGCGGAGGGCGAGGACGAAGCCAAGAAGAGGCGCAAGGAGGGAAGGAGAGAGAAGAAGAAGCGCAGGGACGTGGACGAAGACTTTGTTGGTGGCGAAGAGGTGGAAGGCAAGAGGGTGAGGAAGTCGAAGGAGGGTGCAGAGAGGAAGGAGAAGGCAAAGGCTAGGCCACGGAGACCGTCACCTGAGCCGGAAAGGGATGAGAACCTGACGCCAGAAGAAAGTGAGTGCGCTGAAGGAGCTTAGAGTTGCTCCCAGGCCCTAAGCTGACGGTGTCATTAGGACGAAGACGTGCCCTTGACAAGGCGATGGATGAGGCCCTCAAGAATCCCAACAAGCGCCGCCGCAAGGCAGATGGCATTGTGAGTGGAATTGCATCAGCTGGTCTTCTTGGTCAATGATACTGATTACCCCAGGACCTCGAGCAACTGGCAGATCAAGAAATCGATGAAATGCGACGCCGTATGGCTGAGGCCGCTCAAGCCGATACGGCAGCGCGCGATGCCGGTAAACCTGCCATGCACAAGCTGAAGATGCTCCCGGAAGTTGTTGCTCTCCTGAACCGAAATACGCTCGCGCACGAACTTGTTGACCCAGATGTCAACTTGCTGGAATCCGTCCGCTTCTTCCTGGAGCCGCTCAACGATGGAAGCTTGCCAGCCTACAATATCCAGCGCGAGCTCTTTGCCGCTTTGGCCAAGTTGCCCATCAACAAGGATAGCTTGATTGCCAGCGGCCTTGGAAAGGTCACGCTTTTCTACACGAAGAGCAAGAAGCCCGAGCCGGGCATCAAGCGGCAAGCAGAGAAGCTACTGGGAGAATGGACCAGGCCAATCTTGAAGAGGAGCGATGATTACAGGAAGAGGAAGCTCGCGTCAGCGACTTACGATCCTATGTACGTTGTCTCCCGCGAAGTACCAAGCGTTCTCTGTACTGACAAGCACGCAGGAGAATGCCTGTACGCTCATCCCAGATCTCATCGCAAGAGATCGCAGCCGAGGCGCGTGAACGTGCTCTTGCACCTCCTCGTGAGTCCAACCGTGCCAGGATCCAGGGCGGACCGTCGAGCTATCACATCGTGCCTAAGAGTGTGCTGCCCGGCCAGAGCCAGTTTGCTCGGCCGCTTGGAGCAAGTGGTGAGGATGCGTTCAGGCGGATGAAGGCTCGGCAGATGGGCAAGGCAGGCGGAGGCAGGAGATAAGTCGGCTAGGGTTCGTCCATAGCATACGTCGACGACGTTTCTCTGTGGCCAGGGTTGGGACAGCATGGCATTGTGCATCGTTTCGTGGCTGGGTTCAACGGGCAGCATGGGAGTTTGAATTCGGCAGCATACTTTCACAGTTTCAGCATTTCGAGATGAGGAGACTTTGTTTGCGGCCACTGCTTTTGTCTTACTAGAATATCCAAAAGAGGCTTTCCAGAACATAGCATCTACAAGCGCGTTATGTAGCGCGGAATCGACACATCCTAGTCTCTCCAACTGGTAGGACGCTCCTCCATTATAACTTGTACTTGCCATCCTGTGGCTGCATCTCACCCTTGCCTTGCCGGTGCGACACGGGATCTGCTTGCACCTTGCCGGAGCCCTCAGCACAGCAGCTCTTATCAGAGGGAGCCAGCTGCGAAGACAGGTTGCGGCTGCTAGGTACGTCCAGCGCTGGGTTCCGGGTGAAGAAGTCTGCGGGGCGGAGTTGGATTGAGTGCATCTCCATGGGCCTGCAAGAGAAGTTAGCATTCCGCCTTACACAGCAAGAATAGGCAGTAGAAAAGGGGCGGCTTACATGACCGGCCAATCCTCAACGCGAGGGTTGTGCGTCAGGCCAAAGCACGTCCAGACCACGACATCCTCGTCCTCGACCTTTTCCTTCCTCGCAGCTGCATCCGCCACGCCATTGATCTCGTTCTGGCTCTGGTTCGTGAACTCGCCGCCGGCCCAGAACTCGCCGTCCTTGTACTTTGTCACCCAGACATGGTGCTGGGCGAACTGCGCACGCTTCGCCATGATGCTGTCTGGCTGTGCCAGGAGCATCTGCGTCGCAGACGGGGTGAATTTGTACGCCACGGGTTTCGAGGAGATGGGGTTGCGGATGTGCGGGTTCGTCATTTTGACGACTAGGTTGGTCATGGGTGAGGCGTCGAAGAAGCATGATTCCTTGACTGGCGTCTGCCGTACTTCGTAGCCGTTGCCTTTGGGGTTGCGTTCTTTTGACCAGGGCATTGGTAGCGATTCTTCCTTCACGATGGTGTTGCGGTGGCCGTCAATGGCAGGGTCGATCCGGAGGCAGAAGAGGTGCTGGTGGTTCTGCGCCAGCGCGCCAGGGGACACCACGTTGCCATACGGCGACGTCTTTCCTGGGTCGATGTTGACCACCGAAACGATACCTGTTGCCCTTGTCTCGAAGGTAATCCCGCCGGCTTGATCGAACTTGTAGGCAAAGATGTATTCGTAGTTGGCTAGGGTGATGATGAACTGTATGACCAGCTCCCGGGACCGGGCTACAACTGCCCTGTTGGTCCGGAAATTGGTGTGCTTCCAGTTGATTCCGTTGTCCTGCTCGTGGATGCAGATGACATTCTTGGAAACACTGGCCTCCCCGGATGGTTCGACCATGATGCCATCTAGGTATTTGATGACGCCCAGGCAGTCACATCCTAGCTCCAGGTTGTTTGCTGAGCGCCCTGCACCTCCGTCACCGAAATCAAACGCTTGCTTTCGGTGGAAAGGAGGCCGAGGGTCACCATACGGTACAGTCTTTGCCGGTCAGTCACTGTACTACTCTGACAGGGGCCACTAACTTACCATCTCGCTCATGCTTAATCGATACATTACACTTCTTCCATCATATCTTACATCATGTATCGTCGCACCTTCTCTTGGGTTGAAACCGACACGGAACCGCCACTTCTGCCACTCGATCAAACTCTCGTCCCTCACACTGAACGACGGTCCTTGTGGCTGGACCACATTCAATGGCTTCAGGTCGGTCCTCAGCTGCCCAACCAATTCTGGGACATACTCTGCTGATGCACAGTGGTCTAATACACCTCTAGAAACAGTATCATAGCGGATGCCATCGTCAACGCCTCCCGTGGCAAGCTTGTCCACTCGTACGATCTCGTTCTTGTGAGTGTCCATGACTGGAATGATCGGAAGTGGGTACCCATAATGGTTCGAGTCAGGATTACCATTACGAGTGTCACGAGCAAAGCATAGTCCTTGCGTATACCGGGGCGCATCGCTCTCCTCAAGGTCCAAACCACCGTATGGCCAAGGGTCTATGGTGACGACGAAACCTTCAGGTAGTTTGAATGCGTCGATTGCTTTCTTGAAGAGGGGAGAGGAGAAGCACGCTTCCTCGAAGACCTGGAACTCATGCCTGTGTCTGGGTTAGCAGCGTTCTATATAGGCAACGATGTGGTACACACGGCGTGATGCTAGGCTGGATATTCTTGTCCAACACTCGGTACGACACCTCCTTGCCTGAACCAAGATCCACCACCGACTCGGTATATTCATGGGTCTTGTCCTCCTTGACAAGGTCATAATGGACATGTGCCAATCTCGGTGGACGGGGCGTCTCGGATGTGAGGCTGCCGTCGTTCTCGGCTTCGAGGAATGGAGCAAGCTCCGCTTTGGCAGGTTCATGCAGGAAGATAGCTCGGAAGTGTATGACTTGGCCACCATTGGGCTTGATACCGCGATATTTCAAGATGAGGTCGCGAGATCGCTTCGTCTCATGCACGCTGAGCTGCTCCAATGGGTGCCGGACTCCATACTGCAGTGGCTCCTGCTGAGCATATGCACGGATCCCGTCGACAGTGCTCCCCATGCGGACTTTTGTATGCACAAGAAAAGGCGAAATAGAGACAGAGACAGAACGCCAGGAGATGTAGAAATGAGACTGGGCTATATAATAGTCAACAAGAAAGATGATGAGGGTAAATGAAGGTTATATATAGGAATAAGCAAAGGATCTACTCCATAATGTGAGACGGTGAGATGTGCCCCCAGGGCCGCACAGAGCAACGTAATAGGTGATGAACGGGCGGGCTCTGGCCGTGGCCGATCTTCACGAGAGTCCGCACCCGATAAAGGATGGCAGCCAATAATGGATAAGCAACAGAAAGCGGCCTATCAAAGGGTTGCCAAGCGCAAAAGGGCAGGTCCAGCAGCAAAGCTTAGCCCGATCAGGGAAGTCCATCCGTGCATCAGCAAGTCCCACGGCTGGCGCGTACGAATAGGGCAATAATGTCTATCCTTTGCTGTCCGCAACAGATGGCATTGTTCATGCATTTACGTACGACGTACCTTATGAAGAAAAGAAGGGATTGCACACCATCTAGATACAATACTGTTTTATCAGTGGGACACATTATTTGTCATTCTCCTGCAACTGCCGTGGTATCGGTGAGGGAATCGGGTCTTATGCGAACCGCAATTAGGCGATCTCGATCTCGATCCTGACACGCGACACGCGCCTCGGCTCTCCGCATCAACCCCAACACGCCCTCTTCGTACCTGAAACAGGGTAGCATTATGCCTCCATGACCGATCTTTCCCACATCCTCCCGGATTTCCAGACCCAGCCCTTTAGCCATCTGATACCGTCGCTGGAAAGAAACCTGATCACGACGTCCGACCTGCTTACCTTCGATGCTTTAGAGATCGCGCGCCGGGCCCAATTGCCCGTGATCGATGTGCGCAGACTGTCCCGCGCCATCCTCGAGACCCTGCATGGGCAGTTGGGACTCCAGGATGTGGGCGAACAGCAGGCCGCTGCCCCGCCCCGGCATAATGCCCTGCATACCTCTGGGAGGGCGGCAATTGCGGGATTCAACACCATTAGCACGCTCGACGAGTCTCTTGACGTTACACTCGGGGGCGGAATACCTACAGGCTACGTGACCGAGATAACAGGTGAAAGGTGCGTAAAGCAGGCATATGTGCATCTCCCCGACCTGTCGTGCTGATAATTGAACCAGTGGCGCCGGTAAGACACAGTTCCTGCTACACCTTCTGCTCGCGGTACAGCTCCCCCCGCCGCACGGTCTGTCGAAATCGGCCCTCTACATCTCCACCGAGTCCAGTCTTGCTACCCAACGCCTCCAACAGCTGCTCGACCGCCACCCAATCCTATGGGACAAGAGCACCTCTCCGCGGCCGTCGCTGTCGCGCATCCTGAGCATCAACACCCCTGACCTGGAATCCCAAGATCACATCCTGCGGTACCAGGTCCCCGTGGCCATTCGCCGCAACGCCATCGGCCTCATCATCATCGACAGCATCACGGCCAACTACCGCGCCGAGTTCGATCCATCTGGTGCCCGCGGACCCGCCGATCTGGCGCGCCGGTCCGGAGAACTGCTTCGGGTGGGGCAGCTCCTGCGTGACCTGGCCGGGAACGAGAATATCGCGGTCGTCGTCGCCAACCAGGTCAGTGACCGGTTCTTCAACGGGCCACGACGGCCTCAGGGCTCTGCGTTCCAGGATCCCCCGCCCTCTTCTTCACCCTCGCCGCTGCCGCGCGGTAGCATGCCGCCGCCGCCGCCGCCGGTGCCTCAGGCGCCTATGTCCTCTGCTCCGCCGTCGTCAGCGCCCTCTGTCGTCGAGGCTGACGGCGGAATGGACGCACTCACACTTGATCACCAGCAGCGCTTCTTCGGGCATATTCCGTCCTCGAGCGGGGGCCCGAAACAACCTGCTCTGGGCCTGGTATGGTCCAATCAGATTGCGGGGCGGATAGTGCTCAGCAAGCGGCTGGTGTATGCCCACAGCCTTGCCTCGGGGGTGGAGTCTACGGCGCGAGAGGGAATGGCGGATAGTGAGGATTGGGCGCCTGTGAGGACGAGGCGCTGGTTGAGTGTGGCGTTTTCGGCGTGGGTGGCGAGTGGGACGCAGACGGAATTTGAAATCACGGAGGCTGGTATCAGGGCGGTGAAGAAAGGGAGTCTAGGATCAGACCTGCTGCTAGATGGATCTGATCTGAGAGGATGAATTTGTGATAGCGTGTACCAACCCCCATGTGGCTGGGACCGGAGCTGATCGGGCAAGCATGGGTGTCTAGTAGACTGATAGGATGCACCGATGGGACAACAGACGGACAGGATCTGAGTGGGCAGTGCATTCAGGAGTTCGTACGGGCCGCACATTTCCACAACCCCTGGCTCGTGGTGGAGGAACCGGTCCAGTATGTGACGAATAATGCAATCAAATTCATAAGACCATATATGCTATCTCCCGCCATGCCATGCCACGCAAATGCTCTAATCCTCCAATGCCCAATGCTCAACTGATTTTAACCTCTTCCGTCTTTACTCCCTTCTCCGTCCCTGTCGGTGCCCTCAGCGTGCCGAAAACCAGTCCGCAGACGCCCAGCATGGACAGGCCGCCGACGGTATATGCCACGTCCCTGCCCGCCCACCAGTACAGCGAACAGAACAGCAGTGGGCCAATGGAACGACCGATCTGCCCTATTGGTCGCATGTCAGCCAGAGAATCCAGTACGCGGTTGTTAGTGAAACTTACCGAAGCTCCGATGATTGCCCAGCCTCTGGCCCCTTTCTCCTTCGCCGGCCTCAAAGCTACTGAGGCTATTCAGGCCCGTCACCACCGTCGCACTCGTCACCGCCAGGAGTGCGGCAGCTCCATACAAGCCTTTCTCCGTCTGCACCCTGGTCAGCAGGAAGAAAGCTGCCGCGCAAGCTGTCACTCCGATTTGCACCACTCGCAAGGGGTGCAGGCGCCGCGTGACCGAACCTTGCAGAACGGAGGCGACCAGGCCGATGAAACCGAGTAAACGACCGTTCTGGGAGGAGTTGTACGTAAACATGTCGTAAGTCATGAAAGGAAAAGAGAATTCGACTCCGGAGAAGCACAGGAGGAAGAGAAAATGTGTCAGATTGAGCAGCAGGTGACTGTTGGTGCGCCGAGGCCTCTGCTTGGGAGGTGTCGGCCCATTTTTCGAGCCGTTGCTGGCGGAAGTCGAGGGGGTTGGCGAGGCAAGGGGAAGCGTTTCCGGTAGAGCAGCGTAGAGATACGCCGTTTCTAGGACCAGAAGGAACAGAGAGAAACCTGCCGCAGTTGCAAATGGATTTGCAGCGACGGTTGTGATGTTCGCTAGAGCCGCCCCAAGAGCAGGACCAAAGGTAAAGGCAATGCTGAAGCACACTCCCACAAGCGCCATTGTACTACCCCGCTGCTTCTCGTCGCTGATATCGGTGGCGATCGCCGTGGCAAGCTGGACATTGCCCTCACTCAGGCCCCCGACAATGCGACTAGCCAGGAAAGTCCGAAAGTCCGCAGCCGCCACCCAGAGGGCCACGGAGAGAATATTGCCGGCCATTGACCAGAGCAAGGCCGTCCGGCGGCCATACTTGTCGGACATTGTACCAATTATGGGGGAGGCGATGGCCTGGAGGAAGGAAAAGAGCGATCCAAGCGCTCCGCCCAAGAGAACAATGTCATAGCGGTCATTGATGGGTCGGGAAAATGAGTGCTTGTAGGTGTTCAAGCCACGGAGGATGGTGTTGAGCACGGAGTCGGACCGGCCATCCGATACCTCCACATTGCGGTAGAACTCGAGCAGCCGAGGAAACAGTGGCAAGATGAAGGTGAAGGAGATCTGGGTGACAGAAATGAAGGGTCAGCTGATTGTTTCCAAACGGACCGGAGACGCAGAGGATGTGGTTGTACTGTACCAAGTCTAACAGCAGGGAGATGAAGAGGACTCGAAGGATACTCTTCCTCCGGTCCGTCTGGCCCGGCTTCACAGTTGCAGTCACCATGCTTTTGCTTGCCTGCTTCTGGTCTGTCGACGCTGACGCAATTGAAGTAACACGTCGCTTGAACCGGTGCAAGCGTTTGGGCGAAATATTGCTTCACATTAGTATTTGATCTCTCGGGCGAAACGAAATCACGGAAGCACAGGTGGCCTGTTATTTGCGAAGCCAGACGATGTCAGCAGTTGGTCACAGTGTAAGCGGTCCCTTTCACAATCATTGGTTACATTTGTTTGTTTCAGAACGCGAGCTGCGCTCTGGTAGACTTAGTGTCTTGCTGGATGGAACAGCCACTGGGAGCCAGCCAATAGGGCCAGATCCGTTTGACAGCTTGGCGCTCCAGTCATTGCGAAAAGGGGCTAAGAGCTTGAAATGGTCCAGGGCAAAACGCGCTTCCGGGTTAAACCACACTGAAGCCAGTTATGCCGAGCTCACCCGCATCGTGGGGTACAGTCGAGGAATGTCGATCTATTGATGTCTAGCCCATATCCCAAGAGTCTCTTGCATCAAACCAGGAATGCGAATTGTGTTCGACTCCCTACGTCATGTGAAAGCAAAAGATTCTGGGCCATCAAGACACCTCATTTTCATTGTTGTATTGGTTGTAGTTGCGCCTAACCGTTAATGTGTAGATATCCGCTCGAGTGTCAGTTCCACAAGGCTAAAACAATTTATCAAACTTGGAAAAAGACGTTCATCAGCCAACCAAGCTCGTACGACGGTGCTCAGGCCATCTAGGAACATTGCGCGGCTGCCATCCGAAATGCTCGGTCCGCTGGGAACTATTTGCGCCCAATCGAGGGAAGAAATGGTCTCCTGAATCAGGTGAAATGTTGTGTTCCGACAAGAAAACGCCATCAGTATCCTCTGAGATCGAGCACAGATAGAATAGCTCGAGCACCGTGTAAAGTGATGGTCACCGGCATGATCGACGCCTGTATGAAACCCTGTGCGTCGTGGGCTTTCGATGATACAGGGTCACAAAATCCCCGTTACAGGTATCTCCCTGCTTAAAAAGAGGGTACCTGAGCCAGTAAGAATTAAATCCCCGGACGTGTGTAAGCAGCCGTAGTTTGATGAATCTGTTGTTTGAGCAGCGCGCGCTCACAACTTCACCATTCGAGGAAAATGTTTTCGACAGGAACCTCTGCCCCGTGTCGCACAAGATCTGGTGTCACCACCATCGACATGCGGGCCGACCTGGACCATATCACGGAGAGACATCACTGAGGGCCGATTGTAGATTTGCAGGGTAACATTGGCGTTTGCCGTAGCAACGAAGTCTGTTGTGTACGATATCGATCGGCATCTTCAATGCAGGAAGATCGGATTGACCCGAGCGATATCAGTCGCGATATGACGACTGTCCCTGTTGTGCCCCACAAAGAGATTAGGGCGAGATTCAGGGGAAACTGGCCGGGTAGGCCTGGCTTGGCTTCACTTGGCGTTTACTAAATTCAGGTACGCAGCCAATGACAGGCGCGAGAAGCAGTTCCGACGCGATGGTCTAAAGCAAGTGGCAGGAGACGATCTGCGGGTGGCTTGCGCACGCCGGGCTCGGGCTAAGGCAGGGGTAAAAGCTACAGGAGAGGTCCCTGCTTGGCTCGGAGAAGAACGCAGGGGCAAGCCAAGGATTCAATGAGAACATGCCAATGGAGACGCGACAAGCACACACGTCAAACAATAGAGATGGAACAAAGAGCAACTAACTTAACTGAAACAATGATTTTATTCAAGAACAGTGTAATACAAACAGAAATCCTGAAGGGGCAATTGCAGTCACTTATGTGTTAAAAATGATCAAAAGTGAACAGGCCCCTGTGAAGCCGTGGAGCCGTGGAGCGGGAGTGCCTGACGCGCTACTTTAGCGCAGCGGCCAATTACATGCGTCGTTTCAAGGGGCATTCTGGGGCCTCGCCGTTCGACATGTCACCTAAGGTTTACGTACCTGCTAATAATTCATTCATTTTGTGTGCTGTGCTTTTTGTGCTGCTACCTTAATATTCCGTTGCTAAGAGTACCTCAGTGATTGCTGGTAAAGTAAGAGGCTCGAAGTACTATGTAAGTACTCTGGTACACAGGATTCACTGCCAAACATTTACCACCCGCAATGAATGAAGGACTCGTACCTTGACAACAAGTGACAGAGCACCGGGGCGTGCGGCTGGCCCAGGCCCCCGGTTCCTCAAAAGGTCCACCTCCACCTTCGCTTCCCTGTCCTTCCTTCCTCTTTCCTACTTCTTCTTCCTCTTCCTCTTCCTCTCCACACCCTCACTCTCTCTCACTCTTCGTCAATCCTTTCCTTTTCTTCAACCACCACACACTCTTTGGACCTTCAGCTTCAAGCACTTCACTCTCTTAGTGCCTTAAGCTATTGTCTCTCCCTTCTTGCAAACCTGCAACCTTCCATTCTCTTACGCCTAGTTGCGTCCTCTTGAAGCTTTGGTGATCTGAGATCCCGTGTTTGCAACTTCCACGTTCAACGTCAACAACACAAGTTGCAGCCATGCGTTCTTCTACCTTGCTTACTGCTCTCTTCGCCATCGGTGGGTTGACCTCACCTTTGGGCAAGCGCGACTTCGTTACCGATGTCGTCGTTGTCACCGACATTGTCTATGTCACTGCCGGCGAGGCTGCTGCTGCGACCTCAACCACCGCTGCAGAGGCAGAGGCTGCTGCTGTCACGGTAGTCCAGTATGCCGGTGAGAGCACTCCCTTCACGACCTATGGCGGCGGTTGGACCCATCACCATCATAAGCAAGCCTCCTCGACTTCCGTGGCTGTGGCTCCTATCGAGACCTCCACCACTTCTGCTCCCGTTGTCGAGTCAGCCCCGGTTGTCGAGTTCTCAACAACTCCCGTCGTCACGTCTGAAGCGGCTCCCACGTCTGAAGCGGCTGCCACCACGTCCCAAGCGGCTGCCACATCCAGCACGAGCTCCGCGCCTCTCGCTAGTGGTACCGACTACAGTAGCCAGGTCATCTATTCCCACAACGTTCATCGTGCCAACCATTCTGCCTCGGCTCTCGTCTGGGATGACAACTTGGCTGCCGCAGCTCAGAAGATTGCCAGCTCTTGCGTCTATGCTCACGACTTGTAAGTGTCAATATTGCTCTCGACAGACGCGTTAAGCTAATGACCTCACCATAGGAGCGCTGTTGCCGGCCCTTATGGACCTTCTGCCTCCGGCTACGAGGGTTATGGCCAGAACATCGCCGCTGGTTATCCTGCGAGTGGAATCGCTGGGACCATTTCTGATCTCTTCTACAATGGAGAAGTCAGCTTGTTCCTTCCCAGCTACTACGGACAAGCCAACCCTCCCAACTTCGAGGACTGGGGTCATTTCTCTCAGCTCGTTTGGGACGCTACCACGAATGTCGGCTGCGCTACTGTCGACTGCACTGCCAACGGTGGTTTGACCAACTTCGGCGACATCGACCCATTCTTCACCGTCTGCAACTACTGGCCTGAAGGTAAGTTTTCCTCTAGCACACGTGTGCCACTGTTGTTCGTGATGCTGACACGTCCACAAGGCAACATGGGTGGTGAATATGGTACCAACATTCTTCCGTCCCTGGACGAACCCACTGTCACCGGTGCCACTTCTTAGGGTGTCACTTCTCGGTTTGCTGTCTTCCGCTGATGTCCGGTACATTGGTATGTGATGGCGAATGGATGGGGTATCGTCACTGGTGGTGGAATTCGAATCTTGTTCCTCAGCGAGTTGTTCATGTCCAGCATGTACCTGCACTTCTGAACATGTGTTCGCCCTTCAGAATGATCGACATGCACTGATGATCTGTCATGTTCTCTTCTCTGTGCATAGTTGCTAGCATGCAAGCGTCGCAGCTTTGCTTTCGCCCATGAGGCTTTGAAATCCATGAGCTTTTGCCATGAAACAGTAGAAGTTCCCATGTTTCCTCATGTGTGTGACCGTGAATAGTACAGGACCTGCCTTTTGTCATTAGCAATTGACAAGATGATGATAAACCCCGCATCATGGTCCGATGTTACCCAAGCCGCCAACACGCGTGCAGGCTCCTTCAAACAGAAGAGAATGAGGGCCGCAATCACTGTAATTTCACACAAGTTCCGGTCCCAACCCCACGCCTTGAAGTCTTAATATCTTGCTGCATGCTGCAATACACATGGTCAATTTCAGTCCCGATTCTGAAATTTAGTGAGACCTGAACTTCCGCAAAGTGCAGAGTCTACCTGCTGTCCCATATTCCTGGCAAATAAAAGTAATCATTTACCACTATCCAGCCCTGAAGGTACGTAGCTCCTCTCAGATCATTATGGTGTACAACTGCACTTCTCAGACATTTGATTCCCTGGAGATGATGGCCTATCGGAACAATTCCCCGTCTCGCTGCAGAGACCGTGCACGACTACAACCACAACCCTTAGCGCGAAACTCCTGTTTGCACTTGGGCGTCCAACTATTGATATCAAAAGGCTCCAAACTACGACCGATGGCTTGGAAGGAATTCGGCGGTTGAGATAGAAGACTAGTCGATTCATGGGGAAGATTTAATGGGATATTGGAAGGACAAGTCTAATATATGAGATACCTATAATTATGAGTACTGCACTGGAAAGGAAGAAATTTAAGGTAGCAGAYGGTATACACCTTTTATGAGTCAGGATGTCACCAAAGGAATCGGGGCCAAGTAGCAATTCAGTTTGGAACGATTAGACTGCTCCCAACGACTGGTGATATCTAGAACTGTATATCATAATCGTGGAAATGGGGCCAATGTAGCCATCTATCGAGGAAAATGGTCTGATATACAAAGTAAGGCAGATATGGATCCAAAATGACCAACCTACATTCCATCCAGCACCTTCTCCATCTCCGTCAAATCAAAGACCTCTTTGCAGGTGCCTACCTCGCAGATCTGCACTCGCTCTTTATTCGGATCCATAGCCGCCAGCAGGGGATTCCGGCTGCGTATCCACTCCGACTGCATATTGCCTCCCACCCTCGACACAGTCGTGTTGGTATATAATCTCTTCCTCAGACTCCTCAACGCCGCCTCAACCTCCTCGTCACTGCCCGTCACGACGATGCCGCGTACGCCCAGACACTGCGCGACCACTGCGCTCAGCATGCTGGTGAAGAGGAAGGGATGCTGCAGGATCTCGGCGCCGAAGGCTTCGCATGTTTTCTTGGCCAGGCTGGCGTACTCCTCGTCTTCGAGGATGGAGCCTAGCCGGTACAGGTTGTTGGCGCTGACGCCGTTCGTGGAAGGTTCCGCGTTGTCCATGCCGTCCTTTAGACGTAGGATCAGATCTGTCTGGCTTTCTTCTGTTGAGAAGAATCCGTAACCTTTAGGATCCCAAAATCGGGAGATCTGCGCTTCTGGATGCTGGTCAGCTCGGGAAGAAAGTAAAACCGGAATCAAGGACGCTTACTCTGTAACCGATCCGCCAGCTCAAGGTATCTCTCGTTGAATGTTGCTTCGTACAGGTCGATCAAGCCGGATATGAGGAAAGCGTAGTCATCTGCAAAGCCCGGAGCGTCTCCTCTTCCCTCCCGGTACACTCTCCACAGCTTCGACTCTGCCTCATCCCACAGCTCCTTATATATGAATTCAACCGCTTTCTCCGCCGACTCTCGATATATCTTCGACTTCTCGGCATCAACCTCCGCGAGCATGGCGCTGGTCCTGGCCAATGCTCCTATAGCAAGACCGTTCCAGCCTACCACGATCTTGTCATCTAGTGCTGGCCGTGGCCGTTCTTTCTCACGATGTGCCCTCAACTTTGCTCTGCCTTCCCGTAAGATCTTCACGACTTCCTCCTCCGCCAATCCAAACTCCTTGGCGAGCTGTGGAGGCGTCGTTACGACGCATAGAACGTTTTGATTCACCAACTCATCATGAGCGTCGTGCTCAGGACTGACATTGCCATGCGCCTTCACATTCCAGAACCTAGCACAGATATCTGCATCCCTCTCACCCAGTATCGAAGTGAATTCCCTGCGTGTCCAGACATAAAATGCACCTTCACGCTTTTCGGTATCGGTAGGTCGGTAGAGCGAATCAGCATCTTCGGCGGAATAGAAGCCCCCATCAGGTGCCGCGATGGGCGTTGTCGTAAGATAGGTCGCCACATCGTACACAGCACCTAGCATTTCTGGGTCTTTGGAAACAAGGAAAGCATCGAGGTACACATGCAGCAACTGTGCATTATCGTAAAGCCTGTACATCACTGTTAACCCTGATCTGACGGTTCTTGTTCCTTTGCTGTACCTACATCTTTTCGAAATGCGGTAAGCTCCAGTCCTTTGTCACGGAATACCTTGCGAATCCATTGCCTATATGATCATGTATGCCCCCCCTTGTCATGTGTCTCAGAGTGTTTATAGCCATGGCCTTTGCATGCTCGCACTCCTCGTCCCCTATGACGTCTTTGACAGCGGAGGGGAATTGTCCAAGCCTTAAAAGAAATGCCAGATTGACCGGTGTGGGGAACTTCGGTGCTTTTGAGAAACCTCCATGGACTTTGTCGTACTTCGATGTGAAATGTCCATAGGCCTCTTCTAATAAGTCCAACTCTAGCCCATCCACATCTTCATCCTCGTTTGATCTCGTCTGGGCACCTTCGGCTGCAAATTCTTTTAGTTGCTGAGTGATCAGCTTTGCGCTGCTCAGACATCTCTCCTGCTGAGTCTCCCACACATCCCGCAGCTTCTCCAAGATCTCGCGGAAACCCACCTGTCCGCCCATTGCTGTCGCTGAATTCGGTCCAGGCCAATATGTACCCCCAAATACTGGCTCGAGGTCAGGAGTAAGGAACACGTTCAACGGCCAGCCGCCTGAGCCCGTCGTTGCTTGCACATAGTTCATGTAGATACGGTCGATATCCGGTCTCTCTTCACGATCAATTTTGATCGGGATGAAAGACTTGTTTAGAATATCCGCTATTTCCTGCGACTCGAAAGATTCCCGCTCCATAACGTGGCACCCTAATATGTGTTAGTCCTCGAGTTTGCCTCGTGCGCATTTCGAGCCCTTACAATGACAAGCAGCATATCCTATACTGACGAACAGCAACTTGTTCTGCTTCTTGGCCAGATCAAGCGCCTCCTTGTCCCACATCTTCCATGCGACGGGGTTATTCATATGACCCCTGACCTAGAATCATCACTTCATCAGCTATCATTCATGTGCAATCTGGCAGGCATCGTACGTAAGGGCTTCTGCTCTGATGCAACCTATTGACCATCTTTGCCCCTCCAGGCGCATTCGAAGATTGACCATCGCCGTCCGTATTTCTGCCGGCTCCCGGTATAGCCTGTGCGTTGGATGCCATCATTCTTGTCTGCACTTTGTGCCCTCCCACCCAGTTCCTCTGCGGTTCCTTCTTGCCAATAAATCTGGGTGCTTGGATGACTCGATCTGAGGCTGATAATACTCTACTGATAGCGAAATGACGTCGTGGGGCGAGTTTCGCGCAGCGGTTGATATGCCGCATGCACTGCAGTAACCTGAGTATAGCGGTGATAGATTCGAATAATACGCAACCGTAGATTCTTGTATAGAATCGAAGAGAATATCAGTTACGGAAGATATGTGGATGCTGCGAGTCTCTCTGCGACATACGCAGAGGGCGCTTTGGGTCTGAGCCTAGAGCAGCCGGAACCAACCTTCTTTCGGAGATCGCTACGTTGAAATGACGGATTGAGAGGACGCTTAGTGGGGCCTCGGGCATTTGCGCGCCCACGAGATTAACGTGAGGGTATGGAGGTACGAGTTCGAAATGAGCTATATGGAATTATTATCGGCGTTCCTTGAGCTCGTTTCTAGCACGACTGATTCAAACAGTGCTTGATACAGAACTGGGAGGGGCATAAGATGCTAAGTGAAACATTTGTATGAGCGAAGCTTCCGTCTTGCAGCCAATACGGAAGCAGATGCATTACCGATATGCCTTGAGCCTGTTTGCAATGTAGGAGCTTAAAACTGAGAACTGTATCCTCTTCCGCCTCACCAAGGCACCAATATTCTGCTCCGCTTTGAATATTGCGTAATATCATAAAATATTGATCTAGGAGTTTTCTGTGGTTGGATGCGGGCCGTCAACGTCCGCGTACGGTACAGGGTCCCTTACACTTTTAGCGGTCCGGGGAAGCAGCTCGGCTTCGGTTTACCGAGTCGCGTCCGAGCCAAAACAAACGCCTCCAGAAGGTGATTGCCGTCTTTTCTACACTTCAGCAGCTTGTCCTTGCAATGGCAGTCTCAACCAAGCTCTATCCTCGTTCCACCATAAAACGCACGTTGAAAGCACACTCAAAACTCAACGTCAGCAAAAATGTGGATATCCTGGTCAGTACTCCCGGTTCTTACCATGTCACATGCTCTTGTTCCTCCCACAACGTCAGCTAACTCATTGCTCTCCCCAGGTCTTCCTAGACTACACTCTTTTTCTCAGAGAGTTCGTCCCACCCCTACTTTCTATCGAAATCTCGTGACGGGATAGATAATCTTCACATCAACAAAGCATGGGCTGACGGGTTGAGACAGGCTGCTGCGGGAGGCATCCATACATGGGAAACAAAACGGCGAGAAGGTGCTGAGCGCCAAGAGTGTGCGAAAAGCCACAGAAGTGCGTTGGACCAGCGTTCTGACTGCAGAAGAGCTGACGAAGGACAGGACACATTGAGGAAATTCAAGGGTTAGGAGGTGGTGATACGAGGCGTTTCCGGATGGGAGTGTGTGCTTTCATTGCCTTTCATCTGGTATTCATAAAGGACGGACCTGAGGTGTTGGACTTTGATGACTTTGCAGTGCAGCATTACGAAGTAGATACCCGGTTTGACATAACAAGGCTCTGACGCAATTGTTGTTTTATCGCTTGCTCTGCTGCTCTACCTATTGCTCTGCTACGTGCTGGAATCCGCACCGGTCTTCTCCCACAGTTCAGACGAATTGTCCGTAATTTTGAGCCATTGACGAGAGACAACGACTGGCAAAGCCATCTGATGAATGACATGAATCTGTAGATGTTAAAAGTCGACCTGGAATAGGGCAGCCACAATCGTAGCTGTGTCAATTTCTTTGAGAGACGGGTGCGTGTTCGACCAGTAGCTAAAGCTTGGACGGCTCAGGGACCCGACGAGCCTCGCCAACCACCAACCTAAAGTGACACTTTCCAGACCAAACCAAATCTACAACTTCCCAGATCCAACTCTGCACATCACAGCAACACTTACATCTAATTGTCTCCGTCCCACACCTATTACCGTCTCTCAATCTCTTGAGCGTCTCTGGATATTCATCTACCTAATCTATTAGCTTTAAGTTACGTCTACTTTACAGCCTCATTGCACGCAACTGCACGATCAACATGTCCGCCGCTCCAGTCACCAACCCCACCGTTCCAACAGAATCGAAGAGCGCAAAGAAGAAGAAAGCGAAAGCTGAAGCGGCTCCATCAACCAATGGAGACACTCCTGCGAGCCCATCCGTCAAGGAAGGCACAACAAATGGCACCGACGCTACGTTCGAGAGTCCCTACATGAAGGAGCTTTACAAGTGAGTCAAGGCCCTCTCTTAACTCACGCCCTTTGATCCAGGACTCCATTTGCTGACAATGGATACATTAGATCTATTCGGAATGTCAACAAGAAGATTGTAAGCTTTTCCGCCTGCCCTTACATGAGTCATATCCATGTCGTGCAGTTGCTGATATACCTGTAGAACGCCAGTCAGAAGGTTGACGCCATCGTTGCCGAAAATCCTGGGAAAACTCTCGACGAGCTGGTAGCGGCCCGTAAGATCAATAATGACCAAAAAGCCCAGGTCCTCAAGAAACCGGCACTTCTGGCACAGCTCTCCTCTCTGGAAGAGCAAGTCAGCCAGTACAAGAAGTTTGACCAAGAGTATCAGAATCGGTTGAACGCCGAGAAGGAGGTACTGCAATCACAGCATAAGGAAGAGCTGGAGAAGCTCAGAGAGACCGTGAAAGCCGAGGCCAAAGCGGAAGCTCTGAAGCAGTCCAAGGAACGACTGCTGCTCTTCTCAAAGTTCTTGAGAGCCGCCGCAGCCAACAGAGAGAACAGCGAACAGGGCTCGGATGAGAGCAAAGCCTTCGAAGGTGCTCTTCTACAAGTCTACGGTGGTGATGCAACTGCTGTAGCTGCGGCCGAAAAGTTGATTGACGGTGTGGAGGAGGGAGTCATTGCTATTGAAGGCACAGTTCTCGAATACACCTGTAAGCACCTATTCGGGCTCATCCTTGAGCGTTCCATCACAGGTGTCAATATAGTTTACTAATTGCTGCAGATGCTCAACTCAAGGAGGCTTCTCTCCGCTACGCTCCATCCGCTCCAGAAGACGCCTGGGTAGAGGAACCACCAGCTGAACCGGTCAAGGAAGCCACCACCCACCCTGTAGTCACCGACCCAACAGAAGCCAATGCCGGTCTTACAGAGATTGACAACCCTGTTGAACCTACCAATGGCGTCCCGGACGCAGACAGCAGTCCAATTGCTCCAGAGCAGACAAGCATTGATGCCGGTGCCGGTAACGCGGCAGCTGAGAGCCAGTGGGACACTAAGATGTCTGCATCGGTCGATTCTGGTGCAGAAGGATGGATCGAGGTCCCTCGCGATCCTGCCGAGACCGAGACCGGTACCGCTGGCGTACCTGCTGCCCAGAACAGCATTGAGAGCTGGGCGGATGATCATCCGACGGATCCTCCTGTGGAGGCCGCTGTTACCCCCGTAACCAATGGCAATGACGGCTTTCATGAGGTCCATCACGGACGTGGCGGCAGAGGACGTGGTCACTTCCAAGGCGAGCGTCGCGGTAGTCAACGTGGTCGAGGTGGATTCCGTGGTGGTGGCGAGGGAGGCTACAGGGGAGGTCGTGGTGGCTTCCGTGGGGACAAAGGCGGCGAAGGTGGGCATCGCGGTCGTGGGCGCGGTGGATATCGTGGATCCCGTGGCCGTGACACAGCACAGTAGATGATGTCTCCCCCTGGTTCATTGGATGAGCGTTGCTACATACTTTGAGCGTCCCCCGTGTTTTCCTCACATCATTGGCGAAATCTCTGAGCGGTTGCGACACATGTCGTGGTTTCAAAGGAAAAAGATTGGTTTCTGCTGGGCTCAAGCGTTGTCATTTGCATGGTCCGGTTTCAATGCTGTTTGTTCCACGGTCAACCAAAAGCTGTTTCCTAGTTCTCCTGGCATGTACGCATTTCAATGGAGCGTTTGCTTTTGAGGGCCTCGGTGTGTTTGTACAATGCATCAGCGGAACGTACTCCTTGTCTTGGTCTTGGTCTTTTCTATTCGGGAGTTGCGTCTTCCACGTCATGCAGTGAGATGGTTCATGCAACGGTCCAGTCCGAAGTCGGTAATCGAAGCCGACGCCAGATGCAGGTACGGGTACGCCTTGAAGCTTATCGACTGGTGCAAGTCCCTGATCCGCCGCAATTAGCCTGTCGACACATCGACTGCTACACACAATCCGTCTAGCATTTCCTCTGATCTCCATCTCCCGATAGCCGGAGGAGAGATCCCCAACGAAATTGTCCCATTTCTTCCCATGGTCAATACCTGAGGGATTCAGGGATGCTCTTCGAACGATCCTAATCACCTGATAACTGGAGACATGCAACCTCTGTAAGTAAGACGAGTGTGGGCATCCCAAAAGAAATACATAGGTAATCGATATACTTCATACTATCTATAGTCGCTGTAGTGTATATCCCTTTGCAGCCTCATATCAATGCAGAAGATGATAAGATCTACGCGATAAGTAAAAGGGGCCCACTGTCAGACCAGGCGGAACGGAAGGCAGCATGGAAAACTGGGGAATAGCGCAAATGGTAAGGCAGGGACCACTTTAAGCGAAATGTCACGCAACCTCCCGGATTTACAGTTCGAGGCGGCCGAGCTAAACAGCTCCTCCTGAGTCGGAGCACTCACTGCTAGGAAGATAGCTTGCACTGCAGGATAGACAGGTGTGGTCATTGCAAAACCTTCATTGTGCAGCTCTCCTACAACCAACATCATTCACTGTAAACCTTCACTCTCACCGTATCAGACGCACGGACGCTGCTCTCCTTTGGCCCTACGATTGATTCACCTTCTGCTTGACCCAATCAGTGCTCGGCTTGGCTCGCTTAAGCAAGATCGGAGCCTGCACCTCACTTTCTTGCCATCAGGACTGCGGTGGCTCTCCCCTTCGCCGATCGTTCCATCGCCGGTCAACAGCACAGCAGAGCCATATCCAGCTTTCTGTTATCATCTGAGAGACATATGAGCCTTGAATAAATTGTCGCTGCAAGGGTCTGGAGCCATGGCGGCCGACATGGTGGCCGACGAGCAGAGCATCGCCATCTCGAGCGAGCCGAAGCCGACCCTGACCCCTCCGGCGAGCGAGGGTCAAGAAAGGGACGATGACTCGTCGTCTGAGCTCTCCGAGCTGGAGGGTGATATGGAAGATCCAGTCCTCGATGAAATAGCCCCGGATCATTACTATGAGGGCGGCAGGATACCCGTCTTCAAACCTGTAGGTTGCTCCATCCACTTGTGCACAAGGGAAGCGCATGGACTCCATCTATGTACGCCATCACTGACGGCCCATTCCGCTAGACCATGGACCAATTCAGAGACTTCAATGCTTTCATCCATATGATTGATAAATATGGGATGAAATCGGGAATTGTCAAAGTCATTCCTCCGAAAGAATGGTAAGGAGTTCCTAGCTGCAGCTCCTGCGCAACACGGTATGATCTGACACTGTTACCTAGGAGAAACTCTCTCCCCGACCTGGACGAGGCCGTAAAGACAATTAAAGTGAAGAATCCCATCACTCAGGAATTCGCAGGGACGCATGGGACGTATCGACAAGCGAACATCGAGAAGCAGCGATCATACAACCTTCCGCAATGGAAGGCCCTCACTGAAGAGAGCAATCATCAGCCCCCGGCCCGCAGAGGTGAACGCAGGCGTAACCAGGAGCTGCCTGTGAAGGGGACTAGAGCGCGTGAAAGAGCAAGGCCATCCACGGCCCCACTGGTCTCTCCAGCTGCTGAGAAAAAGCGAGGTCGTGGGCGTCCAAGGAAACGTCCTCTCCCGACAGACACGAATGATGAAGTAATCGACTCGGTGGAGCAGGATGATGATACAAAGAGAGCTGTCCCACCTACCCCGAAGTCACCGGCGCGCGACGACGGCGATACCTCTTTGACAGATGTCGCGAAGAAGGAGCCAACGGACGACGTCACTGGTGTTGACATTATCGAGGGGGTTAAGGAGAAGCCGAAGGGTCGCCAGCCGAGATCCGTGAACTCTAGAAGGAAGAATAATCGAAAGGAGACTAACGACGAGGTGGATGAAGAAGCCTTTAAGGATTTCGATTATCGTATTTACAACCAGGAAGATTACACGCCTGAGAGATGCGAAGAGCTGGAACGCGCATATTGGAAGGGGATAACGTTCAACAATCCTATGTACGGAGCCGACATGCCCGGGTCCCTTTTTGATGACTCCACTAAGGAATGGAACGTGGCCAAGCTGCCTAACTTGCTGGATGTTCTTGGTCAAAAGGTTCCTGGTGTGAATACCGCATATCTGTACCTGGGAATGTGGAAGGCTACGTTTGCTTGGCATCTGGAGGATGTGGACCTCTACAGTATCAATTACATTCACTTCGGGGCTCCGAAGCAGTGGTATAGCATCTCACAGGAAGATGCTCGGAGGTTTGAGGCCGCGATGAAGAGTGAGTCGCTCCCGTCCCAACATTTATCTTATCTCAGTCAAGTAATAATCCTTAACAGGTATCTGGCCTAATGACTGGAAGAATTGTGACCAATTCTTGCGTCATAAGACATACTTGATCTCGCCGCAACTTTTGCAATCCCAGTACAATATCCGTGTTAACCGCCTGGTACACCATGAAGGAGAGTTTGTGATCACGTTCCCCTATGGGTATCACTCGGGCTTCAATTTGGGGTATAACTGTGCCGAATCAGTCAATTTTGCAACGGAATCCTGGCTCAACTACGGCCGTATTGCGAAGAAGTGCAATTGTGAAGCTGACAGCGTTTGGGTCGACGTCGAAGAGATCGAGCGGAAGCTGCGGGGAGAGCCGACCCCCGAGTATTATGAAGAGACAGAGGAAGAAGATGAGGAGGACGATGATGTGGTGATCAACCTTCCTACACCACCTGGTAGCGCCGGAGAGAAACCGAAGAAGTCTTCTCGGAAGAGAAAGAGAGATCCCGCTGGTGATGACAAGGATTCGAAGTCTAAGACCAAGAAGATCAAAATCAAGATCAAGGCGCCTGCGAAAGAGCCATGCGTGCTCTGCCCTAATGACATACCTACAGAGCAATTACTCCCGACTGACAACGGCAAGATGGCTCATCGTATGTGTGCGATCTACACACCTGAAACATATATCTCTGAAGAGACAGGCTCTGAAGTCATATGCAACGTCAGCAATATTGACAAGGCTCGTTTGGAGCTCAAGTGCAGCTTTTGCCGCTCAAAGCGGGGTGCCTGTTTCCAGTGTTCATCGAAGAAGTGTACCAGAGCGTATCACGCAACATGCGCGGCGGCTGGCGGCGTGCTTGTCGATCGCGGTCTTGTACCCGTGTTTGGTGAAGACGGGACAGAGTACACTGATGAGGGCATTGACTTCAGATGTCGATTCCATCGTCCGAAGAGGCCAAAGAATGCGGACGGCGAATCTCTTGAGTCCAACAAACTGGTCATCAAGTATGCTCAAAACCTCCGGGCAAAAGATACGGTGCAGATGCAGTACCTCCACGGAGAAATATTTGCTGGTGTCGTGGTTGAGAATAGAGCGGATGAACACATGGTTCTTGTGGATATCCTGCCATCTGGGTATGGCTCTTTGTACGCCTATCTCCAATAGTGATGAAACTGACGAGTACTCTAGCGATCGTGTCGAAGTAGAGTACAAGTGGATCCTAGCAATAGATCCTGCCGACTCGCGGCTTCCGGTCCCTTCGGCTAATGCGAAACCACTTCCGACTAACAGAGCCGAGAAGCCTGCGACTACCAGCCGGCAAAGTGACATACCTATCGCCGATGAACCATTCTGCGATGAGGGTGCCCGCTTCAAGTGGTCAGAATTCCATCAAGCTGCTATCGAACGCAACCCTGCGCAAGTCAAAATCGACTTGTCGAAGAAAGACCAAATATGGTACTATCTTGGGAAGACCTCTACGGAGGCGAAGGCACAGTTTACAGAAGATGTCTCAAAGCCTCGACATAATATCGAGGGCAACTTCCTTCGAACGGTCCAGCCACGTCCACCTCCACCAGCTCCGCGTGTACAAAAGCCATCTTACCCTGCGACATACCCTACAGGTATCAATTACCATGCTTTGAATGCATCAATGGGAGGGCCGCGACAAGTGTTGTCGACACTATCCAAGTATTCGCAGTTTTACGCTCAGACCCAACAACGACAACAGCACTCAGCCTTGAAGCAGCAACAGTCATCCAGCATGCAACAGCCATCAACGCTACAACAAGCCACCGGGCGTCAATCACCAGCCCAGCAACAGGCACCTGTGCCCATCGAGCACAAGTCAGATAAGCCTTATGAATACAAGCCTAAACCGGAGAGTAAGTACACCAACCCAGAACGGTTGGTGGAGCAACTGGCGTCACAACAGAAACCAAGGTTCATGCCAGCCAAGGACGCGCAGAGAATTCCTATACAGGAAATAAAGAGCGAGTATCGGCCACCTACAGCGTCTATGATGGGCGGGACTTACAATGGAAAGAAACTTTGGAGCCTTAGTCCCAGACCTCAGGGTGTACCACTCCAGGGCTCGCCACAGCTGCATGGAACAGGGACCTCGCCGGCTCCCGACTCCTCTCGCTGGCAACCACCTCAACAAGGTGGCTCATATGGCCAGCAGGCTCATCCAGTGCAGCAAATACATCAACGACCAGTCCCAGCTGCTCATATGAGCTCGTACTATAGGCAGACGCAGCCCTCTCCAACACAAATGTCAGCCGGCGCCTTCCCTCCGCCGTCGGGTGTCTTTCCGGGATTTCCAAGTGTGTCCGAGAAGCAATCACAACCCTATCACAGCCCCTACGCTCCTAGAGGAGGTTTGACGGGCACGTGGATGTCGAATCCGCTACAGCGGTGTAACCAATCTGCTCCGGGTGCGAGCCCGCCCGCGGTCCAACAACCAGCTTCAGGTGGCCAGCCACAGTACAGTCAGTCGGTACAACAGGCTGCAAGGAACAGCACATGCAATGGAGCACAGCAGAACAATCAAACGCCACTGCCGATGCAGCCATGGCAACAACAGCAGAGCGGCTATGACAAGTTCTTTGCAGACTTGAAGAGCGCTGCAGGAAGTGGTCTCAACAAGGCGACCTTGAATCCATAGTCGATGGCTGAATATCGATTGCTACGATGTATGATAAGGAGTCTATGAGGAGTTTGTGAGGTCAGGTGTTTCCATCGGCGGTCACGGCTTCGTTTAACATGGCAGTGGGGGTGTTTTACTGGGTGTTACAGAGATCTGCACATCTCCGGTGTTCTAGGCGTTTAAACCCTTTGTTACGGCGGGTTGCTGCAGTGGCTCTATCCGCAGCATAATCTCGGTGGCCTTGCAACAGTACACTATTCAAACATACAACTCTTCGAAGATACGAGATAGATATCTTATGCTGCAAAATACACTGGAAACTGCAAAAGCGCTACAGGAAGTCGTTGCATCGTAAAGTACGAAGTGAAGGGGCCCAGTAAAGGGACCCTAACTCCCAGCTAAACGTGACTTTCCCAAGTTAAACATTTCCGTTGTTGCCGTCCCGAGGCCTCGAGCGCCAAGCCTACTAGTAGGACATCAACGTGCGCGACATCATCTGACGTCCATCCGTCCGGGGTGCCGAGAACATATGACCGAACCGCAAGTTGCACGGGATACCATGGAGACTCACGAGGGCAATTTGTGGCAAAAGCCCAGTGGGAATAGAGGCATTTATTATGGTCGATATCTTTTCAGGAGACCGTCTCGAGGGTGTATCGCGATAGATACACCTACAGATCGCTGATATAATTCGTTACCGGTACACAAGGTTCGACTCAATCTGGGGTTCGTGATCTAGCGGGACCGGCCAAGACTCTGGGGTCCCTCCTCTTGTCCGACTCCGAGAAATCCCCAAAAGAATGGGCAAATTGTCGATCTAGAAAGTTGTCGATCTAAGGTCATATTGCTTCTTCGCTAATACCATGTAACCATGTCAAGATTATTATAAGATAATAGCTGCTACGATTTTCTGCTTTCTATTTCGTGTAAGATGACAACTGATCCTTAAGGGTGCTTGATCTCCGTATATACTCCGCATTATTCTTTTCCATATAATCGGCTCACCGGATTGATCGAGACCCACCCACACCACCACGTCTTCCGGCTCTTGGATGACCGACTGTCTGGGCGTCCGACCAACTACGCTTTATAATTCGTGCTTGCTCTTACCCACCAACGAAGTATAATCCGAAACTCTCTAACTCGGCACACCGGCGGCCGTTTAGCTCGGGACAAGGCTGGCGTCCGCTCGTCCGTTCTGGCCCTCACACGCTTTGCGCGGCTTGAGATTTATATGCGGAGTACCCCGCATACACACGTATGTCTTTTCTCTATTCTCTTTGATCCTGAAGCACGGCACCCTCAACCCCAAAAAGTGAACACCACCTCTTTCTATATGTCTCTGTAAATCTATTCGATGCCTCTTTACTGTTCTCAAGACTGCCACTACTTCTTCAGGAGCGCCTTGAAGCTGCTCAACATCCCCACCTTCGTCTCTCCGCTCTACGCATAAACTGACCATGTCGCCCGCCACGGTAGCCCCGCGGCACTTCACCATGCCCAGATCGATGAACGAGTCGCTCAACTCGAGCGAGTCGCCAGCCGAAGAAGGAGCCCGCTCCACATCCGCAGCGACCAATTCCACCCAGTCGTTCCCGGAGAGATCCAAGGATCCGCTGGGCACGCAGAAGGGGTCACATGAGGCGGGCATCACCTTCGCTGCGCAGGATAAGCTGCCAAAGCTGCCCATACCGGACCTGGAATCGACATGCAAGAAATATGTGGATTCCCTCAGACCGCTGCAGTCTCCCAGAGAACAGCAGGAAACCGAAGCCGCCGTGCATGAGTTTTTGAAGCATGAAGGTCCGGTCCTGCAGGAACGGCTGAAGAGATATGCTACAGGGAAGACCAGTTATATAGAGCAATTCTGTGAGTCCTGGCTGGACGGCACTTAGCTCGTCTCTAGCTCCACGTGCATCCATACTGATATATTGCAGGGTACGACTCGTACCTCAACTATGACAACCGTACGTAATCTTCGTGCTCCGGATTTGCATTGGCTAACATAATAACAGCCGTTGTGCTCAACCTCAATCCATTGTAAGCTCGGCGCATCGGAGCCTAATTATCTAGTACTGATTGGAATATAGCTTCCTGCTGGAAGATGATCCCACACCCGCCAGAACAGATCAGGTCACACGTGCAGCTTCGATAGCGATATCAGCGTTATGCTTCGTACGAGCTGTCCGGAAGGAGGAGCTGCCACTAGATACTTTACGAGGCCAACCACTTTGCATGTTTCAGTACGCCAGGCTATTTGGGACGGCAAGAGTGCCCACCGAGAACGGCTGCATCATTGGTCAGGACCCGGTCGCCAAACATATTGTGGTGATGTGTCGGGGCCAATTCTACTGGTTCGACGTGCTGGATGACAATTCGGATCTTATTATGACGGAAAAGGATGTGGCTTTGAACCTTCAAGCGATCATTGACGACGCCCAGGGTATCCCAATCCAGGAAGCCGCAAAACACGCGATGGGTGTATTGACGACGGAGAACAGGAAAGTTTGGGCTGGGTTGAGGGATATTTTGACCAGAGATGACAAGTCGAACAATGCGGACTGTTTAAGTATTGTCGATTCTGCATTATTCATACTGTGTCTTGACTACACAGAGCCACCAACACCTTCTGACTTAGCCAAGAATATGCTCTGTGGCACGAGCTTGGTGGAGCATGGTGTTCAGATCGGCACATGTACCAATCGTTGGTACGACAAGCTTCAGATTATTGTCTGCAAGAACGGCAGTGCTGGGATCAACTTCGAACATACAGGCGTCGACGGCCATACCGTCCTGCGTATGGTCAGCGACGTCTACACCGATACCATTCTCCGCTTCGCAAAGACCATCAATGGCAAAGCCCCGACCATGTGGGCCACCACAAGCCCAGACCCGTCCAAGCGGGATCCCGACAGCTTTGGGGACGTCAGTCCTACGCCTCACAAGTTGGAATGGGATATGAGCCCTGAACTAGGCACAGCGGTGCGGTTTGCAGAAGCGCGGCTATCTGACCTTATCCAGCAAAATGAATTCCGAACCGTCGACTTCAACGGCTATGGAAAGAACTTCATAACCTCGATGGGCTTCTCGCCCGACGCGTACGTGCAGATGGCGTTCCAGGCAGCGTACTACGGCTTGTACGGCAAGGTGGAATGCGTATACGAACCGGCAATGACCAAGTTCTTCCTGCACGGCCGTACAGAAGCCATTCGGGCCGTGACGCCCGAATCGGTTGAGTTTGTGAAGACCTTCTGGGCTGACAATCCTCCTGCTCAGAAAATCGACGCCTTGAAGAAGGCTTGCCAGAAGCACACGGCTATCACCAAGGAATGCGCGAAAGCGCTAGGTCACGATCGTCATCTTTATGCACTCTTTTGCGTCTGGCAGCGTGCCCTTGACGAAGAAGGCGCAGAAGCAGCAAGCAGCACGGACGGCTACTCTAGCCCAGTCGAGGACAACTCTGAGAAAGACGCTTCCTCGCAGGTCGCCTCACCGAGTCGCAGCTCCGTCAACGGCTCCACCGAAGGCTCGACTTCGCGGGACCGCAAGAGCGCGCAGACCGCCATGCCGGCCATCTTCGCAGACTCCGGCTGGGACAAGATCAATAACACGATCCTGTCCACGTCCAACTGCGGAAACCCAGCACTGAGACAGTTCGGCTTCGGGCCTACATCCCCCGAGGGCTTCGGCATAGGCTACATCATCAAGGACGACTCCATCTCCATCTGCGCGGCCAGCAGACACCGGCAGACGAGGCGCTTCGTGGACACTATTGAGAGCTATCTCCTGGAGATGAGGAAGCTACTGCGCGCTACCAAGCGCAGCGGCAGCTCTCCTAAGACAAGTCGGGCGCGCGAGGCGGAAGAGAGACCGAGGCTGAATGGGCGCATGAAGAGCCGTGGGAGGCTGGTGCGAACGCCCAAGGGGAATCAGACCCCTGTGACGGACGAGGATGCTAAGTTTGAGAGTGATGATGAGGGTCTGGGAGGATGTAAGTGATCGTCGACGATTTTCATATCAGGAGGCATGAGCTAATATTTGTCAGATGGCTTCTTCGATGCTGGCATGCTACTGCAAGCTCTCAGGGGGACCAAGGAGGCCCAAGACAAGCCCGGTGAAAAGGCAATCGAGAATGTGCGGAGGAATATAGGGAAGAAGCTGCGATTGAGCGAGTATTAAGTCCCGCAGCAAGGGAGGGAGGCAGGATTTGGATATTGGGATCTGCTGCATGGATAACGGCGAACGATGTGGATGCAAGCTGGGGCGTAACAATCTTTTTGTGGACTCATACCCTATGCCATATGTCTGTCAATATATCATTACATCTAATCATCATCGTCCATGAGCTCGGCCAATTCTCGCTCCTCCTCTTCTGTCAGTAATGACTCCGCGGCTTTGGCCTCAGCCTTTGCCTCCCCGGCTCCTGCCTTTTCCGCTTCGGCCGCCTCTTTCGCGGTCTTGAGATCCTGCGGTCGCAGCGACCAGCGCCGGATCGTGGCGTCGATGGAGACGCTGACGAGCGTGCGATCCGGAAGCAGTACCAGACCCGTGACCTCCTCGAAGTGCCCGGTGAAGGTATGATAGAGGTTCCCACTCTGCTTGAATATCAGTATTTGAGACTCTCGCGTACTACCCCCCACCATGAGGAAGATCTGGGCACAACCAGCCAGCCGGACAGGGCGAGGGAGAAGGAAAAAGGAGGTATCAACGCACCGCAACATCCCACACCCTGATCTCCTCATCCCTACACGCCGTAACGACCCATCCACCCTGCTCATCCACGAGCACATCCCTCACAAAATCCGGATGGACCAGCTCGTCCGCGACCTCCCACCCGCCCTGGTTGGCCGCGCCCTGCGGCTGCGGCCGCCGCACCAAGTGCCGGGCCGTCTTGTCGCTCGACGCCGTCCACAGCTCGCCGTCGCCGTCGAAGAACAGCTTATTCACGCTCGTCTCATGCGCCACGATCGGCTCGCCGCCGGCCGCTTCCTGCGCCGTGACTTCGCCCTCGGCCGTAGCTCCCACGACCCACCGCCTGATCTCCCGCTCGGAACCGGCGCTGAAGATCGTGACACTGTTGCTGCTGCTGTTGCCGCCCTCCGCATCTGTCTCTCCCTCTCCCCCCTCGCCCGCTGCTCCAAGCGGATCAACCGCCAGGTCCAAAATGCCCCTCGCATGGCCCTTAAGCGTGCACAACCTTGCCCCACTGCCCGCATCCCAGAGACACACCACGCCATCCGCGCCGCCGCTGACGAGCAGCTCCTTATCACGGGTTCCCGTGGCGGGGAGCACAAGCACGGCTTTGACGAAGTCCGTGTGGCCGAGGTATTTGCGCCGCGGGGCGCGCGAGGTCAGGCTCCAGCTCCAAATGGTCTTGTCCCAGCACCCGGCGAAGACGGTGTCGCTGTCGCGCGAGACGGCGACGCTGGCGAGGGGCGCGAGCGGGCCGCGGTAGATGTGTGTTGTTTCGGGGGTCTAGGGGGGAAGGGGGAGAGGTTAGCTTTTTTTTGTGAAGCGCTTTGAGGGGGAGAGGAGGTATGCAATTGAACTCGTAGCCAGGGGAAGGGCAAGGTGAAAAAAGCCCAATTGCTCGAACCCCATAGCATAATATCCAACTTCGCAGAAGAGCAAGAGAAAACATCAAGCAACAAGCAGCAACAAAGCACACGTCTCACCCACTTCAAGCAGCACCCTGACCCTCCTCACCGTGCCCGCCGCCTCCGCCACAAACACCGCTCCAGCATCCGCAGGGTCCCTGGTCACCGCGAGGATCTTGCTCGGCAGCGCGATCGGGTCGCCCGCCTTGTTCGTCGACTTGGCCGCCTTGCGCTCGCTCTGCTCGAGCGCGGAGCTAGAACACCCAACGAGAGGGATTGTTAGTATGATGATACACGATGGAGGTGAGAAAGGGGCTAGGTTGGTTAGGATGGGAAGGAAAGATGGACGTACGCCGACTGGAAGAAGTGCCCCGGATCCGTGGAGCGGGACATTGGTGTTGTGGTTTGAGCCCGGAGGTTGAAGGTAGAGGGGTGGTGTTGAGGGGGGTGGTCTAAATTGCCCTTTGCGGAGTTTACTGTCAACCGGCAGATTTTGGACACATTGAAGAAAGATTCACTGAATCAATTGATGCTTCTTTCGCGAGAATAGTATTATCTCTTATACAGACGGTCTTTCTTCACGATCTTATTTGCTGGGTCATGGATGGCTTGACTATAGGCCGTAAGATTAACTGCCACGATCCATAGTCGGAGAACGTCATGCACGGCACACTTGACTCTATTGACGGGTTCATCTAGGAGTCGACGCTACTAAGGTCCTAAAGCACAACTACTTGCAAGAAGAAGAATGCATGCGTAGCTCCGAACAGAACAAGGCGAAGATAGAGAATGACCCTTAGGTGACCCCCTCGAATCCAGGGTAACCATTGCATAACTTCCATTAGGCTATTGAACACATCGGATCATCCAAATAACAGAAAGGGATCTCCTTAACCGGCAATAAAGCAATCAACAGGCAGCGTGCTTAGAGATTTGTCGTAAGCTTCGATGGTTTCCAGTCGCCATCCAGCACTCCATGCATCAGTCCAAATCTGTATTCCAATATCCACCCTTTAACAGCAACCACCAGCCGAGCCCGACTGAACGCCTTGCCCTTGGCCAACCTGCACAGTAGGTTTGTTGTTGACGGTAGTCGTGCCCATGCGCTCTTTGATCTGCCTCGCCATAGTCAAGAAAGCTTGCTCAACATTCGATGCGTTCTTCGCCGATGTCTCAAGGAAGGGGATACCAAGGCTATCGGCGAACTCCTATGAAGAATATCAGTACCATCCAGTGCAGACCCTGTCTCGTCAGGCATGATCTCAAAGGCCTTGGACTCACCTTCGCGACTGTATATTCGACCACCTTCTTATCCGACATATCGCTCTTGTTACCAACCAGGAGCTTGTTCACGCCTTCCGTTGCGTATCTGTCAATTTCTTGCAGCCATTGCTTCACGTTGTTGAAAGAATCCATGTCCGTCACATCGTAGACAACGCAGATACCATGAGCACCACGGTAGTATGATGAGGTGATTGTTCGGAACCGCTCCTGTCCAGCCGTATCCCACTACCCAGGGTCAGCAAGCTTCTTCATCTTCGGACTGCTCCTATCCCCAAGATAACTGCTTACAATCTGCAACTTCACGGTCTTGCCATCAAGTTCGATCGTACGGATTTTCTATCGACCGTCAGTCCTGGCACGGCAGACAGCCAGCCGACCTGTGTGCCATTGCTTTAACTTACGAAGTCGACACCGATGGTTGAGATGTAGCTCTCCGTGTATGTGTCATCAGCGAATCGCAGCAGCAAGCAAGACTTTCCAACACCGGAATCTCCGATGAGAAGCAGCTTGAACAGGTAGTCGTATCTGCGGCTGTTGTCAGCCCCCTGACGCCTTTCTATTGAGCCAGCAGCCACGGCCGATGTGTAGATTGGGCACAGAAACAAACGGGTACTCTAGAGCCAGAAATAGGTTAGTAAACCATATCTAGTTGTTGGGTCGTCCTGCGGGACATGTCCTTTGACCAAGATGGCCAATGCTTGGGAGGCCTACGTACCACTCGGGATTCATGATTGCTTCTCGGAGAGGTTCGCGGTCCGTCTATCACTGAGAGATGGCCAGAAGTACAGCCCTTAAAGGCAGTTAGGCAGGGTTGACGTTTGTAGAGAAAGAGTTGGGATTGTTTTGAAGGGATGAGTGCAAGGATACAGGCAAGATAGGTAGGGTAAGGTAGGTTGGAAGGTGAGCCTGAGACGCTCCACGCCCCATGCCCCGTATCATCACGCTTATGTAAGCGAGCTGGTTGCCTCGCGCCTGAGCGTGCCTTGCCGGCAAGCCAAGCTGGTCTCACTTCAAAGAACGTCTCTGGTCTGTCTGCCACATGACGCTATCAAAAGAATAATGAATGCTTGAGGCCGACTACACCTGCGTGATGCGCCATACGTCCATGACTAAGGTACAGGGCAAGGATATGACATGTGATTTTATAGCTATTTCTGGTTCATTCCGCTATCTGCATGATGCATGTTCATGACTTTTTTTTTGGGCCATGCCGCGGGGTAGATGCACACGCCGACTGCCAACTCACCTTCACATGCAGGCCTTCAAATGTTCCAATATCACGCGTAGCCATGAGCCGTTAGCCATTCAAGAACCAGCTCCTCATCGCGCTGCTTGTAATTTGCATTAGCCTTGACGGTATCCGAAATCACTCCCAAACTTCGGTCATAGCCTCTGTTATCCTTGCCCTCAAAGAATTTCGCAATGTCTTGCTCGATCTCATGGCTGGCAAATTTAGTCAGACTCATCTTCAGGAATCTGTCCAAGACGACCGAGTTGCCGGACAGCTGATCTTTGATGGTTGTCCAGTTCTCCTTCACATACTCCCAAAGATAGATGCGTGCCTTGGAGTTGGTGGCCAGCGAAATTGCTCCACTGTGTTTGTCTTGCATCGCCACCTTATCCGAGAAGATGAAGTTGAGGAAGTCGTATGCCAGTTCCCTTTCGTGGACACGACCCATACTGTGCAAGCAAATTTCTTTGCCGTCAACCGAAGTTGTTGTGAGGTATTCCTTTTTCACAGCCTCATACTCCGCGGCACCACCTTCGCCGATAACGGTACGGAAGACTGCTAGTCGAAGGTTAGGATGTATGGCGTCTTTGTCCTTTCCAGAAGTATAGAGCTCGAACAGGCGCTTGGCTTCCGCAATCACCCTTAAAAATTGTCAGCGAATAGGTTATACGTTTCAAGCGGACAAGCTTACTTCTCGTGTCCTGCACCGCCCGCTGTGCTAATGAGCAGGGCGCGAAGCTGGCCCGTCAGGTAGTCTTCCTTTGGATCGAACTTCCACCCAATCTTCTCTGTTGTTGGCGTCACCAGCTTCAGGGTGAATTTCTTGAGACCATCAGAGACCTTTTCGTTTTCGGCAAAAATGGACCGGAGGTTGCCCAACGATTTGACGATCTGGGACCAGACACTTCGCCCAGTCAGCAAGCTTGATAGAGAGATACAGACCAAATCCCCTTACAGGTAATTCTGCTCATTCGTGAAGCCCTCTACAAATCCAAGCAGGCCTGCTGTTGTGCCATCACCGGCAACAGCGAGAGCCGAAGCGTCACCTATCAGCCCAGCCTTATCCTGAACTGTAAGTTGTTCCAGCGAGGTACCAAGCTTGGCCAGTCTCTGAGGAGGGTAGTTTGTGCGGTAGAATCCGGTCTGGTCAGCATTGATTTTATAGAAAGAGTCGTCGATGTCGCGAATGGTATCTTCCTTTGCCGTTAATGCAGTGGCAGACTTCTTGGTTGCTTTCTGTCCTGTCTTCAAGCCAAGAGGTATCCACCAGGTTGTCTCATCATCCTCTGGTTTGACATCACCTGTCGAAAGGAAGCGACTTTGACGGACAGAGATCTGACCCGGCTCTTCAGCTACAGTGAGGACCGGGAAACCAATCTTCCGAATCCAGTGATCCTGTTTTACTTAGCTCCGTCCATGTCCATAGGATGTCAAGCTGTAATTTACCATCATGGCGGGTACATCCTGCCCAGAAGCTTTGCTTAGAGCGTCCCACAGGTCGTTCGTCGTTGCGTTGCCTACGAAGTCAGATTATGTTTCGCTACCGGCTTTGGGTCTCCTTACCATACTCGTGCGCTTTGAGATAGTCTGAGACACCCTTCAAGAAGGTCTCCACACCCAAATGAGCGCTCAACATCCTTATCACTGAGCTACCCTTGAGATAACTGATGTGGTCGAAGATCTGATCAATGTCTAGAGCATCCTTCACAGGTACTTCAATTGGATGAGAACCGCGCAGGCCGTCAAGGTCCATAGCACCCTGAACAGCTTCGGTCTGGAAGAGTAAGCGGTGGTACTGCTGCCACATTGGTGCAACTAGGGTTCTCTTACCACGAACTGCCCCCAAACATCCCAGTCTGAGGAAATGGTTAGCCATATTCCAAGATCTGTTTCCTAAAAAACATACCTGGGTACAGATGATCTATAGCAAGCCATCCCACCCATGTAGCAAAGCCTTCATTAAGCCATAACTCGCTCCACCAGTCCATGGTGACCAGGTTTCCAAACCATTGATGAGCCAGTTCTGTGGAATATCAGCACAATAGTATTACAACCCAGTGCGTACGGTCTTCTTACCATGGGCAACAACATAGGCGACGCGATTTCTATACTTGGCATCCGATTTGGCCTCATCGAACAACACAGCCGTCGTGCGGTATGTGACCAGGCCCCAGTTTTCCATAGCGCCGTGTGACTAGAAAGCACTGGTTAGCGATCATACAACCCAACTTGTATACAGTCATTCGGAGACTTATAATGGCCTAAGCGGTCAACAGCTATCAGAAATACAGCACGTTGACTGGTAGGGCAGAATTCGCGGCGATTGAAATATAAATGTCTAATACTCACAAACTCATGTACGGCAAGAAGATCTGCCTTTGGAAGAGGATAGTCGATGCGGAATATCTCCGAGAAGTAATCGATGATCTGGTGGGCATTTTCCAACGCAAACATAGCCGACTCCTTGAGGCCCCTCGTCGTGTATACGCGGACAGGCAGGTTCTTCCCATTGTATTTGCGCTTTGTGAAGTCTTCGACATATTCAAAGTCACCAAAGGCCCAGGCAAGTAGCTTCGGACAGCAGTCAGCGATCCCTCGCAACATTCATCAAGCGGATAGGCTCACATATGTGCTCATGATGGGCGTCCGCTCAAACGACACAACTTTGAGCCCGTCCTTCTTAGCCTGCTTAACCTCCTTCTCTGGCATGTTGCTCAAAGCCACCAAATCTTTGGGTATCTCGATCTCGAAATCGAAGGATGCTTTCAGATTTGGTTCGTCAAAGCACTGGAAAGCGCGCCTCGCATCGCAGGACTCGAATTGAGTACTGAACATATAGTGGTACTCGTCGTCCCTGGGTACGGATGCATGAGCAGGAACGGCTGGCTTGTATTTCGACCGATAAAAGCCCGCCATGACGTTGTTCATTGTACATGTAAAGTCAATGACGATAAGGGCCTTCGGCGAGGCAGGAACCTCCCCAGGAAAGCTGAGAGTAACCCGCTGTTGCTTTTCATTGTAGGAAATATTCGATGCTTTGATCGATTGTTCGGCTATGATGTGAAGAGGAACCGTCAGACCATAGCTCCATCATGCTCAGAATATGATACGCACTCTTTGTATGTTCGGAATACACCTCAGCGCTCTTTATCGTCAATTGGTTCCCGTTCAAGACGATCTCCTTGGTATTCTTTTGTATTTCAGCAGCGATCTTAACAGTTCCTTTGTAGCTGTATGAGCCGCCCAATTCGAGGTCGTATAGGGAAATATCATAGTTTGAAGGCTTGACCCTGATGGCACAATGTCAGATATGCATCTTGGGAGCTGTATAGAGCGGTCGAGCAGCCGCAACTCGAAAGACATACGTATCTGGGAGCACGTCCCGATCCACCGCAAGAATGGCAGCCATATCTGCACACGACCTGGTGGAAGAGTTTGAAAATGGTCGTTTTGAGGAATTGATGGCGCTGAGGACCGATGCAATGCGTCGGCAGCCGGCACGGGGGACAACTCCTTCCTTTTGAAGCTGGCTCGGAGCTGTTAAGGTTGCCGCGGGGCTAGAGCTCGAATATAGTCGCCCTAGGTTTGGCGGGAGAATGGGCCTGCAATTCAATGGAGAAGCTGCAGTCGGGTATGAAGCAGGGTATGATCTAGAGCAGAGGATTGGTGCTCGAAGACGAAGGCAGCCTGATAACGAGGTGGACATGGAGCTGTCCGAAGCAAGGTCACACGGTTTGACGAATAAACATACAGTACGGCGCAGCGGGCAAGGAGGAGGGGTCCGGCTCGGCAGGTGCCGGTATGCCGACGGAGCACCTCCTTATCACAAAGACAGCTACAGAGCATAGCTCGGGGTAGGATACAAGACAGACAAGAAAAGTTCGAGCATGGCCGTCACTGCACTACTATGTTGTATATTGAAATGGTGCCCAGTGGTAGGATATGTCATTTTCCCGGATAAGCCCTGTCCTGCCTAGTAGCTGCCAACCCAACTGAAGAAGTCATCAAAACCGCTTTTTTGAGCAAAACAATCCCCTAAAAATGCCGAGAAGGAATACCCAAACCCCAAAATCCCAAAATCGCTTTTCATTCCATTCATAAGGTAAGTATGTCTTTCAATTGCGTGCCGCGTTCCTAGCCCCATCCACTGCTAACCTATCCGCTTCGACGTTGCCCGGTAGGTTGGCGTGTCCCTTCAACCATTGGAAATTTGTCTTGACCTTAAGAGCATTCCGTTCTTCTATCTTGGAGAGGATATTCTCGATGAGGTCTTTATTTTCCACCGGTTTCTTGTTTGCGTTCTGCCAACCATTCGCACGCCAATTGATGTACCAGACGGTCACACAATCGATAGCATACCTGCTATCCGTCAGGATGAGAATGTCTCTATGTTTCGGTGCGATGTCCAGGGCGCGAAGAATTGCAGTAAGCTCCGCTCGCTGATTCGTCTGCCGAGGTCCAGAGAGAGCTTCAGAGACGTTCCTTATCGCGGTATCAGCTGGACTGTCCACCTAAAAAGGAAAATACAGAACTTACCTATCGTCCATTGGCCCAAAAAAGACTCCAACTCCGGCAACGGCTCCTCCTTGGCCGTTTCCAAGCGCACTGCCATCAGTGTAGATTCTAAGAACGCTGTTGGGTTTCGGCCGGACAGGTTGTAATTTTGTGGCCGTCAACTGCTCCTCAGATTTGTACTCTATATCGCCAGTGTCTGGGTTTAGGATGATGTTCGGATCGAAACCGTCTACCGCCCCATCGGGCAACGGACCAGTCCCAGGCTCTGACGTCAGATTCATATCTTCTTCTTGTAAGATATTCGAGGTACGTTTCTGCTTCTTTGAAGGAGGGGCCGCCGGCGTTTTAAGGCGATTCTCCGACCTCGCGGGTGATTCCTCTATGCCGTCTTGTTGCGACAACTCTGAGGTTGATCTACCAGCGTCCGAGTCACCGCTTCCCGCCTTTACAAATGCTTCCGCTTCAGCTTTGCTTGTGAAGACTTTGTGCTTTGGCTTGGTCCAGCCTGTGATCTGTTTTTGAGCGGAGGGCCAGTCAGTATACACGCCGGGCACGCGACCGTTCTGTACTGCGTAGAATTTGTGTGATTGGAATGACTGAGATGAAGGATCAGATGAAGGATCCCCGCCAGCTAGGAAGGACTCTGCGTCTCTGAGCGAGGTGAATGACTTGACTAGATCGTGGCCTTGTTAATGACAGCCATATCGTAGCGCTTTACATGAGACTTACACATAGCCTTCTTGTACCCTTTCACCTGGGCTAGACAGTCTGCCCAAGTGTGGTATATGCCTGGCTCAAATCCCACCCGCACAGCATAGAATTTCGGCTCATTGGTCCTTTTTCGTTTACTACCAGCTGTAGTGGGGGAGGACGACTTGACGGACAAGTTGTCAGGAGTAGCCGTCTGCCTCTCCATCCTCCTAAGTTTGAAGCGGAAGTACCCTTCACGCGCAAGTCTAGATGTCGAAGTTCCTATGCCGATGCGATACTTGGCTAAGTCTCGAGGTCTCAGCGCTCGCCTCCAGTAGGATGCGAACTGCTGGGTAGCCCAGCTTCCAAAGCTGAGAAGACCACGAAACCGCGGCAGATTGTTTGTGTGTAGGGCGGCTTTGATGAGGCAATACTGAGAAGACGGTGAAGGCTCACGATTCGTGCCTTCCTGAAGGCGACGTTATCTACACTCGGACGCAGTCCTACTCCACTTGGAGGTCAGTGGTTGAAGAGAGGTCGATTGCGGGACAAGGTCCGCCTCACCACTGACGATTCCGTGTCAAATGATTTGTGTTATCTTGCGCAGGTTACTCTGAATTGGCAAGTTCCAAAAAATGCAACCGAAAAGCCGTCAATGAGGGTTTCGAGAACCTGGGGGGAAAAGGTCGTGAGAGCGGGACACAAGGCGGGACACGGCAGCCTCATGCGGCGTCAACGAGCAGCAGGATTTCACCACTCGACTTGGTACTGTATGGGCAGGTCCAGCAATGAGCGCAACCCCGCTTGAAATTTCGAAGGACAAGGGTTCAGGAGTACGAGGTGATGGTCTGTACATACATGGAGCCAATTGAGCGCAGAGGTGACGACTTGTGCCCAGCTGGACAAGGGGTATCTGGATGCAGTGTGCCTGCCGTGCGCTTTGTACCCTCCGTACTCGGCTGTACTTTTTGACTCCTGCCGACGGTATTGCGGCCCTTTCTCTCCGGCGCTTCTTCTAAACCACATTGATTGTAATTAAGCAACACAAAGCCCCAGAGTTACTCGTACATTTATACAGAGAGGACATTTTATTGCGAATCATCCCTAAGCATCTACAGCTACAGAGGAGAATAGTGGTCTATGGCGATCCGGCCTAAGCTTCCTTCCATTAAAATCGGAGCATTAATTGGAACAGACGGCACTCGCGTGTGACACTCTACTTCCAGTACGCTACAGGGAAGGCCCTGTACCTACCTTAAAGCTAAGGTAGGATTTGTCGACCTCATAGCGGCGGGAGTCGGCGCTCGATGCTCAAGCTTAAGGTAAATTCGCAGCTGACCCTGGCCCATGCTCCTTTGGGGAAGCGGGATGGCACATCCGTTTAGTTGGCAGGCGGGATGTGCTGCTTGATACGCACGACTACCTTACCTTATACTCCGTACATTGAACAGGAGAAGAAGGCACCTCATGAAACCAACAGTCGATACTGAAAGATGTGAGATGAAGCAATATTTGTATTTCATTCTGCCAGAGCGGCCTTTTATGCCCTCTGGAAAATGAATTCCATGGGACCGCTCGGGATTGGCACTAAACGGCTTCAAATCCGACCGATGTGGTTGGACCAGGCCGGCTCAGAGCGCGCTTCGGAGAAACTTCCCCGAAACAGCGAGCACTACCCCCGCGGGATGATGTTCGTGGGGTGACTGGGGTCGATCCATTTCCTCCATAGATTTCCATATTCCTGGTGAGAAGAACTTCAACTTCTTCTCCAGTGCCCTACTTTTGTCGACCTGGAATGAATCCATAATGGCGAAATTAATAGACGCGAAAGAAGGTCAGCACTGCTTTCTCGATATCGCAGTAATAACCTGACTGACTGGACAATTGCAGTTGCAAAGCATAATACTCCCGACAGCTGTTGGGTCATTCTCTATGATCACGTCTACGATGTATGCATGGACTGGCAGCCCAAGCAGAGTAACCGGTACTGACTCCCACAGGTGACAGAGTTCCTTCCAAATCACCCTGGTGGCTCGAAAATTATCCTTCAATTAGCTGGCCGAGATGCGACAGAAGAATACGATCCCATACACCCGCCAGGGACCCTGGAGGACTTCCTCCCTCCAGAGAAAAGACTTGGAAAAGTTGATCCGCAAACATTGTCGAAGCCCGAGAACCCACCAGCCCAAGATAGTACCTCAGATGCGCCCTCGGGACCACCACCATTAGATACCCTACTCAACCTGGATGACATCGAACAGGCGGCCACCCAGCGAATGAACAAGAAGGGATGGGCATATTATTATTCGGCGGCCGACGATCTCGTCACGAAGCATGCGAATAATGAGGCCTATCGCCAGATTGTGATGCGGCCGCGTATCTTCGTCGATGTGGAGAAATGCGATACTTCCACGAAACTGCTCGGCCACAACGTCAATGTTCCCTTCTACGTCTCCCCTGCAGCCATGGCGCGGCTGGCACATCCCACAGGCGAGGCAGGAATAGCGGCCGCTTGCGCCAAATACGGCGCTCTTCAAGTGATCTCCAACAATGCCTCGATGACACCCGAGCAGATCGTCAAGGACGCCGTACCGGGGAAAGTCTTCGGCTGGCAGCTGTACGCGCAGGTCGAACGCAAGAAGAGCGAAGACATGCTGGTGCGCATCAACAAGCTATCCGACAAGATCAAATTCATCGTTCTCACCCTCGACGCGCCCGTGCCGGGCAAGCGCGAGCACGATGAGCGCGCAAAGAACATCGGCGCGAACCTGCCCATCACGGCCGCGGTGCAGGAAGGCTCCGCCAGCACGACCAACACGGCCAGCTCGACGTCGCAGCAGAGCCGGCAGAGCAGCGGCGGCATTGGCGCGGCGCTGTTCGCGGGCACGTCGCCGAAGCTGACGTGGAAGGAGACGCTGCCGTGGCTGGCGAAACACACCAAGATGCCCATCGTGTTGAAAGGCGTGCAGACGCATGAAGACGCTTATATCGCGTCACTATACGCCCCGCAAGTCAAGGGCGTCATCCTCTCGAACCACGGCGGACGCGCCTTGGACACGGCGCCGCCCGCCGTGCACACCCTGCTCGAGATCAGGAAGTACTGCCCGGAGGTACTGACCAAGATCGAGGTCTGGGTCGACGGCGGCATCAGGCGCGGCACCGACGTCGTCAAGGCTCTGTGTCTGGGTGCTAAAGGCGTGGGCTTGGGCCGGGCGCCGCTGTGGGGTCTGGGCGCTGGCGGCCCGGAGGGTGTGGAGCGTGTGCTGGAGAGTATGATCCCGCTTTGGCGCGCGTTGCACGCAGTATGTACTTGATACTTTGGCTGACACCTGTCTAGTCTTGAAAGCGGAGACGGAGACTTGCATGCGCCTGCTAGGCGCGCATTCTGTGGAAGAACTCGGCATGCACCATGTGAGTCCCCGCCTCGCCTTCCTATAGTCCGCATCTACAATATCGTGCTGCGATAAACTGACCTATCCGATAGATCAATACGAGAGCTGTGGAGAAGCTCATCTATGACGGACCGCCCGATATGAACAAGTGGGTGCTGTGGGTCAAGTCCAAGCTGTAGTTGCTTGCTGTTTAATCCTCTGGTATAGTTGGTATTGTATTGCACTTTTTGGCGTTCTGTTCTAGCATGCATGTTGGAAGCCGCGTGCTTGATCTAGACATCTGTATACTGCTATCGGAGAAGATATAGATGATTCATACATATGCACGAAAATATATAAGTTGCTCAATTTCAGGATGCATGCATGCAATGAACATTTGTGGGCCGTCATAAAATATATTTACTGACATTAGATGGGTTGCAAAGCCGTTAAACTAACTCCCATTTCCCTCAACAAACGTCCTCCACTCCTCCCACGCCAGCCCTCGGACCTAAGTCACTCGAAAAGGTGCGACCAAAAAGCTCCAGCAGCATCTGGAAACAAATCCCCGCAATAGCCGGGTCATAGCGACCTTTAGAAAGCTCGTCTCGAATGAACGCATCTATCCAAGGTTCACGTCAGTCATCCACCGCGACTGAGAACCTGGCTCAGGGGTAAGCGGGGTAAAGGGCAAATACTGACGCTGCGCCCAGGCCACTTCGTAGAAGCTGAACGTCACGCCCTTCTCATGCAGCGTCTTGCGGATCAAGTCGCGCCCTTCAGGCGGGACGTGGTTATCCCTCTTGCCGAAAATCTATTGCGCATCTATCAGTCCTGTCCGTACCCACCACATCATCATCAGAAAGTATGGAACCAACCATGATCAGCTCGCCCTTGATATCGCCAGCCCGTTGCAGACTATCGTCGTTTTTGCCAGCACCAAGGGAGTGCGAATGGATGTCGGTCGCGAAGTAGCATACCGCGGCCGAGATGCGCTTGTCCAGCGCGCACCGGTAGGCTAGGTGCCCGCCGAGGCACATTCCCGTGGCCCCGATGCGACCATTGCACGTCTCGAGGGAGAAGAGCGTGTCGATGCTCAGTTTGGCGTCTTCGTCGTAGGCGGCGAGTTTCTGCAGTGGGTTTGATTAATGCCATTTGCTCCCTAGCGTGGGGAAGGGTGCCCGCATGGAGGAACGCACTTTGGTGACTTTCAGCTCGTTTCCTTGATCCGTGCCCGGGCCGTCGTAAGCCAATGGCTCCGGGCCCATGAATTCATGGTATGAAGATGGCGCGGCGACGATGTAGCCATGCCCTGCGATCTGGCGCGCGAATCGGGCAACCGGTCCGGTCACTATAGATCGAGCTGGCTGTTAGGCTTGATGTCTCCAAGGGGCGCCTTCGCTGCGGGAAAGGGCATGTTTGAGAAGCGGCAACTAGGACCAGCACCTTGGTATATTTCACTGAAGACAACCACGCCGGGGAAGCGGGCCTTCGGATAGCCCGGGATGCTGGGGTGGAAGAGGAAGACGCCTTTGCTCTCGAGTTAGCATGCAATGGTTGAGGGGTAAGAGAAGAGCTTACGCATCTTGCCCGGTTCCCCGGACGCGGATGTCGCCACATCAATGTGAGACTCGTCAATGAGCATCTTGAATATCTTGCGCTTGAGGTATCCTAGATCCTTCTAAGGGCGTAGGCGGGGTTTGTCGAGAAGTCGGACAGCGGGAACCCGAGACAGCTTGTTGTGTGCCAAGTGCCGGGCGAGCTTTAAAGTTTCCCCGGATTTCCTGACTGGGACTGCGAATGATTGCGCAGTTGTGCTTCCTTCTCTTATCATCTCTTCTGCTCACCAACGGGAGTGAGCACTCAGCCTCTTATGCCCACCTCATCCGCAATGCTCGAGCCTTGACAACCGCACCACCATGTTCGAGGTATGCAATTTCCCCAACTCTCAGTCTCCACCCAGGCTCAACCTCTAACCTCACCCCTCAGCGACGAGCCGCCGACCGGTACACGCTGCGCTTGCACCGCGCCCGCTCCGTCGTCCTGACACCCGCAGAACTCGTCGAAGTACGCGCAGCGCAGCGAACCTTCGAAGGGGCATACGTGCGCACCGCGCTGGGGCAGTTCTCCTTCGCACTCGTCGTGCTCAAGGTCTTCACCTCCGAGTTCTACAGCATCGGCGCTCTGTTCGCCGTCTACGGTGTGGGCGTGCTCTTTACGAGCTGGTTCCGCCGCATGCAGGGCAACAGGCAGTTCTTCAGCGAGGTCGGCGAGGACGGGTTGAATAGGAAGAAGTTCAGGACTAGTGGCAATGTGGTGGTTGTGTTGACTACACTTAGTGTCGGAGCTTATGCGACACTTTTGGCGTTGACGCTGAAATTGAAGGATTAACAGTATCTACTTTTCCGATTATGGCTCGAATATTCGACGTATATGTAAAGCGAAACCCTCCAACAAAGCCTTATGTACACGAAGTGAAAACTTGGAAGCAATGACAACCCGAAGAAACGCCCACGACCGATGAGGCCCTGACATACTAAAATGTGGTAAATCTTCCACTCATATCCCGAGTAAGCGCCAATTGAATATCAGCTTCAGATCAAGTTTGCACCTACCGTCCCAAATTGGTTCGTTGCAAGAGCAAGTAACCTCTCCACTATGCTGCTTGCTGGTTCCGCATAGATGTGATTTAAAAGACATACTGCGTCTCGTTAGACCAAAACGGGAACTGCGCGCGTCTGGTACTCACCGGAATAAATAGCCAGGGCACTTGTCGCTTGTACTCTTGCCATGCCTTACCGTATTTTTTCTCACAACGCTGAATGTCCCGTAAGGCGCGATGTGAGATCATAACAGCAAAGAATACGGGGTAGAACCAGGGGAACGGGCTCTTGAACCCAGTGATCAATCCCCACATGAAAGCGAAGTACATATCGCATGTGTAGTGGATCTTGCGGGCATAACCATCTATCAAGACTTGTCAGACACCACTGCAGAAATAGTGAAACGGGCTATCAGGGTGCCCAAAAAATGCAGGGAATGATGAACTTACACCATCCATCAACCAGGATTGAATCGCCAGTATCGGTCTTGATAGTCTTGGGATTCTCGACCGTCTGCCATGGCAACTGCGGGAAGGTTTTCCGAGGCACTGGTCCACCACGCTCTTGCTGCCTAAAGCGATTCTTCTGGCTGTTGGTGGTATCCCAGACCCAGTACACAAACAAATAAGAAATGTAGAACAGCGCCAATACCGGGCGGCTCCAGTGATATACAGAAGGGTGATGATTTGCGAGATAGATCGTGCAGTGGCAATAGCTGAGGGGGACACCGGCCATATTCCAAAATATCAACATAAAGCCCCATTTCTCATAATACATATCCCTAGAAGCGTCAGTTTTGAGTTACACCCCAGAAAATTGAATGACATACCACGTTGTCACAATGAGTTCCTCCCCTTTTGAACAGGCGTTCGCATAGAGAAAATGAGCCATCACAAGGAAGCCAACTTCGCCAGACACGTATCCAAGCTGCTCGTACTGTCTTGCTGCTGTTCCCAATGATAGAAGGAAAAGCGTGTACCATGGCAGGCGCACTTCCATGAACATCTTCATGTCTAAAAGGCCGAACATCCGAGGGTTCAATTCAGCTCCCATAAAGAAATCATAGATCGGGTAACCAGTCATTCGATGTGTAGCTCCGCGCAGTTGAGCAGAGACGTACGCGACGATGGACACGAGAAATCCGGAGATGATTGCCACTGACAACAGCGGGCCAAACTCATCAATAATGGTGTAGAGCTTGAAATATCCGGAAAAGTGGAGGACAACAACAACCGCGATGGTAGTGTAGAAACCGGCATAAGCAGAACAGTAGTATGTCAGTTGCTTTCCCCCTTCATGTGGTAGCGGCTTTCCAGTCGAGTAGACACCAGGCAAGAAGAGATAACAAGCCGCTTCAAAGATCAAGAAAGCCCAGTAGATAGTCCAAGCTTTCAAGGAAGGATAAGCTCCATAACAGACAAGCGTGATCATCTCCTTGACGAAATCAGTGACGGTCTGGGACTTCCGCGGCAACGGCAGGTGGCCGTCATAGTAAGTCGCGCCCACCCACATGTAATACATGAGGATGGGAAAACCGATCATCATCATTGTCACCCCGACACTGCCCCCAAATTCAAAGTGGCCACTGTAGTCGACCTTCGGGTCCATGCCCTCCTCCCAGCCATCTATGACTTTCTTCGCCTCTTTCCGCGCCTTTTTCGCTTTGCCATTGGCATGCCCATTGGTTTCCTCCTTGACATGGATGGATTCAGATTCTTTCCTTGGTCTACCCCGGCTACGGCGTTTCACAGTGTCGGTTTCGTACCGCGCGATGGGCGATGGCTCGGACGCGTCGGACGAAGGCTCCTTTGCGTCGAAGATATTACTGCGCCGTGACCTGGTCGAGCGTGGGGCAGGAGTCTCTACAAAGCCTGGATGCTCAGGCTTTCTGATAGAGATGTTAGCCTGGCACCAGGAAAGGCATTCCCAAAGAGACCTCTCCGAACAGGAGTACCGGATTTCTGTGATAGCTTACTTGGGAGTTTTCCCCGTCTTTGATCTGGTGGTTATGGCCATAGTGGCGGACAGCTGAGTCTCACAAGTCTGCCCTGCAAGAGCATGGGCGTTATGTTTCCAATTGCCCTTATGGGAGGCCCAGCACGAGTCTTTCGGGATGTTGGAAATTTCGTGACGAGAGTGGACTCGCAAGGTCGCTGATTAGCGTTTTGTACGAACGGTGGGAAAGTTGTTGTTTTCATCATCAAACTAGCCAGCCAATCAGGGGTTGCCAAGCTGGGTCCTCATGGTGCGCGAGACGTACGCGCCTGTCTAAGAGTGTACTAGGACGAACCCCTACAACGTTGAACGACACATTCCACGTACGGTATGATGAAGAAATGGTAAACAAGGACCCTGATCGGCTCCAGGTCGCCCAGTAATGCAGTCGGATCTTTTCTTCTAGACGGGGCCGAGCAGAGTCTTCATGCAGACTTAATTCCCGAGCCAAAGCAGCTAGCAAAGGCTGCATCATGAACGCTCGAGACCACTAGATAGGTACAGAAGCCGAATGCAGCATCTCATAGCTCGTGAAAGTAGTATGTATATCTCAAACTCGCTCCCACTGCTAAAGGAAGGAGTCGAATGATGTAGACATCCAAATAACAAATCCACAAGCGCTGGTATCTAAAACCACGCGAAGACTCCTGAATGCATGAGCGCCCTTACCCCAATGTGAATCCCCAATCATGCGCCTCTCCGAGCGGTTGTGCTCATGAGTGTGATCTTCTTAGCTTTCTTCTTCTTCGCTGAGCCGCCTGCAGCCTTCAAGCTGCTTCCCTCCCCAAGTGAAGCAGCTTCAACCTGTGCAACAAGTGCTTCATCGTCGTTCAGGAGATCTTTCTCCCATCCCTCCAACCAACCATCATTGTGTTCAGACAATTCATTATCTGACGGTAAAACTGCATGTGTCTGAGGGGAAGCAGGTGCTATCTTTGCTGTCCCCCACACTGTCCGTCCCGCTACTGGGCTGGTCGAGGGGGAAGCCAGAGAGGCGAATGCCGACCCCATCTGAGCCCGCGAGGATGGCCATGGAGGCGAGGCAGAGGCGCCGGTGAAGTCCATGGATGATGAAGCATCACCTGTCTGAGAACCGGGTAAGGGATGGAAATCATCCCCGGAGAAACTGGGTCGAGATCCTTCAGGTCGTCTTCGACGTGCGAATGCCCACCGCTTGTCCTCCTCTTCCTTCTCCGCTCTCAAACGCTCCTTCTCCTCCCTGGATTGTTTCTCCCTGTTCCTCTTCCGCCTCCGCTCGATATCCTCTTTAAACCGGTCTAAAACCTCTGGAGCCACGACATCCGTCCAATCGCACTCCAGAAAGCCTACTTCACAACCATACGGTAAGTGAGCTAAGTATTTGACACGCTTTCGAAGATCATCATCAATGATGTGGCCAGTGGAGACATGCTCAACGCGAGGAAGAATCGTAGCGGGGAAGGACGAATAATCGCCGAAAGCTGCCTTGAGAATGCGGATGTCAAGTGAAGAAAGGTAGTAGTGGAGAAGAGCTTGGTAAAAATAGTAGGGAGAGTCCGAAGGTTGATGACCGGAAGTAATAGATCTGATATGTGCTTGCTTCAGAGCCGAAATGCCGCTGGGCTGGTTTCCTTGCGAGACTTTATCCGAGCTCATTGTAGCTGTCTTTTTCTCTGCAGGCGAGTCAGAAGCAGCCTCGGAGGGCGACGTGCTTGTCATCTCCGAGCTGCCCGCCGATGCAGTGCCCTCTTCCAGCTGCAGGGAACTTGTTGAAGGCGTGCTCTGCCCAGACTTCACAGCGTGTTGGATAAGATACATCTCTGGAACATCAACCGACGATGCAGGGCGCAAGGGCTCCCGTCGCGGTCTCTTTTCCACGGGGTGCAATGCGCTGCTCGGTGGGTTACCGATGCCTTTGACTTTCTCTTCCGCTTCCTTGATCGCATTGATGGCTTTCGTCGTCCACTCAGTCCCTTCCTCGTACATTAGTTCGTCTTCCTTCTCCTGTATCCGGAGCTGTTCAATTTCCTGGTCGTACTGAGTCAGCATGTAGTCGGACGATCCTTTCATGATCCGAGCGTAATCCATGACTTCTGCAGCAAAATACCAAGGAATATCGTCATCCTTGCCCAAAGAAGCTGCACCGTCCCTAGGCAGAGCTAGGGTGCTGCCAGGCTCTCGGACCACTAGCCTGAGAACGACATCCATACCCTCCGCTGGTGCGTCACCTTCTTGTCCCACGAACCATCGCACAGGTCTGGTCTCGGCAATGTATATATGATCCCAACAGATTGGGCAACTTTTCCAACGAGGCCTTTTCTCTTGCACAGGTTTAGTATCGTCAGTTGAGTGCATGTATCGCATGAGACACGGCAAACAAAAGATATGTCCACATTTCGCCATCCGAGGCGCCACAGGAGTCGACAAGCATATCGGGCAAGATGCTGTTTGCGTCGTAGCAGAGGCCAAGATTTGAAGAACCATATCCCAGTCAAGATGTACATCAGCATCTACAGCCTGGGCGCGATAGTCGCCATTTGGGTTCACAATGAAGCGGTAGTTTGCATGGACGTATCTACCAGCGGTCAACGTAGGCTCCTATCCTGCGACAAGATCGTATGGGCCTACCTTGCTTTATCCACAGCATGATAGCCAGAACCGAGTCCCCAAGTGGGATTGCGACGGCCATGGCGGACATATGTGCTGTGATGATTATTCTGGGGTCGTGGCGGCAGAGAAAAGTTCATAAGATGCGTAATGGACGTCTGTCCTTTCCGACTTGTTGTAGACCTCATGCTGACCTGTCAAATCGCGTTAGATGACAGCTTCGAAGCCTGTTAAGAGAAAAAGGGGAGGGCGGAAGGACGTACGGATTCCGCAATAGCATCCTCATCCGCCAGCCTAGGTCGTCTCTGATTCTTGTGCTGTTTTCGACCGATCTGATTGTTCCGACCTGAAGACTGGTTTCGCGTCGCTGCACCCGCACCGAAACTACCTGAGCCGCCAGAACGTCTTTGCGTATGGCTTTCAAGGCCAGAGGACGGCCCAATCTGAATTTGGGAGGAAGATGGGGATTGAGAAGGGATGTTTATCGATTTTGACGCGTTGTTGGATTGCTGGGAGCTCGATGCCATGACGAAAGTGCCACCCCAGGAGTTGAGTGGGGCAAGGACCCACGGGCGAGGCAAATCGAATTCCCCTCGAGCGGGCAGCTATCCAGGAGGATCTTGATGAGTACTGAGTGCAGATACGGTGATTATCTCATAAAAGCAGCTTGAAGTTGGCCAGGATCCCCCGCTGGGGCATGGTCGGAAGGTACGAAGAGGGGCGCCGGTGGCTCAGTCAGGCTCCTTTGTGTCATCCAATCTTCATGCCTTTAGTCATCAGAGCTCTATGGAGCTAGGCGCACTAAAAGCGGTGGCATACAAAATAAACAGCTTTAGACCAAATTTTACTGCCATATATCGTGTCAATAAACGTCTCCGGCCCTCAGATTGCTTGTATAGCTCGATCGAAACGCCTTCAATAATGCCAGACCAACAGCAGATTTCGGTCGCGGTCGAGTATTTAAGCGCAGTGAGACGGCAGAATCTGGTGCATGTCCATGCTGTGCGCTGTTTCGCTCAATTGACGAGGTTATTTGATGGGAAAATGTTTTATATCTGTGTGCATCGGCTGCCAGCATGCCTACTTTGCCTATGGACAATACTTATCTCTGTACTATATAAACTACCTTTTATCTACCAAAAGATTTCCGGTTCTCAAAGAAATACAGGCATCTATATTGCACTTACCGAACATGTTGTTCATATCACTGAGGTGATTCATGTGCACCTTATGAAGCAAGCAGTCCGTGCTTTGTCACTTCCAGCCCTGGGCGGCTTGTTCCGGACAAGACATCTTGGACTAGAGAGCAACTCCGATAACCTCATCAGGGACATTATTGTTACTGTCATCACGCAAGCACCATCCGCCATCACCATCGAGTGAGAAAGGGCCACTACCTTGGACCTTTTTGTTTTGTGTCTACGGCCAGCAACACAAGGGCACATCAGTTGCTTCTAGGGATCCACAGTCTCCTAGTAGTAACCACCGCTTACCAACTTTTTGACGTCGACCGGGTTCGACAACATCGCGGAGAAAGAAACGGCAAGCTTGGCGGCAGCAGCAATCACGGCGGGAGGGCATGATGAATCCTCATCTGCCGGCGGTACCTCATATGGTACCTGCCGGCCGAATGCATCCTGGCAGGAGACCGAGTGATCTCCCTTATGCTTCGCCATACCACGTTCCGCAACCCGTCTATGGATCTTACTCCCATCAGGCCCCATTTCACGCTCACCCACATTCGCCGCAGCATCAGCAACAATGGTTTCCTCCATACCATTATATGCCACCTCCTCCTCGAGGGCAAGGTGTGCGCGCACCCATGCCTCCTAGCACCTACCAGCAATCGCAGCCTCCGATTCCATTGTCACATCAGTCACCACCGCCGCCCTCTTCATCTTCGACACATTCTCACCCTCTATATTCCCCGTCTACGTCCACCACCTCTCTAAGTGTTGCAACTCCTCCGCCATCATCGTCGTCGGCATCCTTGCAAGCGCCAACTCCCGCGCCTGCAGCTCCTGTGCGAGTAGAGCCATTTCGGCCACCTGTATGTTGAGTCTTCTGGGTAATAGCGGCGTGCTAATCAAGTCTTGTGCAGCTACCTTGGTACTCCGTGCCTGAGCAACCTTTCCCTCCAAGGGCCCCGCGCCGGCGTCGGAGACGACGGACGCCTCAGTCTTCAACCGAGCCTCTTGAGCTTCCGTCCCGTCAGACCCAGGCGCCTGAGAGTGGGGATGAATTTACTCAATTGCCGCAGGAGCAAACGACTCCTCAGCCAGCGCCGCCTGCAGAATTGGGACGACCAGTGCCGACTTCGGCGGAGGTAGAACATCGGAAGGAGACAAGTTCAACACCACCTGCTGTCACTACATCGTCATCCGCTGTCGTGCAGAAGCCATTCGTCAAGCCTGCCATACCTGCACTTCCTTTGACACCTGCAGTCCCTCGTGTTCCCGTAACTCCGGCCAATGCAGCACAACTGTCTGAGGCAAAGAAAGTGGAAAAAGATAGTGAGACTGAGAGCACGAAGTCGCCTGTGGATGGTACACCATCGACGGCTACTGAAGGGCAAACTCCATCAGTTGCAACGTCGGATGCCTCATCACCTCCGCCTCGTACGACCCCTAAGTCATGGGCCGACCTCGTCAGATCCAAGAATGCCGTCGCCGCTACCACTGCCGCCTCGGCCTCATTGGACGGGGCTTTGCAGAGGAATCTACTCAACGGTACCAACAACGCTTCACTTGCGGATACCCTGTCTACATTCAACGTTGAGGGTAGTGACAACGAGACTTCAAAAATTTATTTTTTGGAACCCCGCGGTCTTGTCAATACTGGTAACATGTGTTATATGAATTCTGTAAGTCTCCGGGCGGCATCAAATCCCGAGGAAATATACTGATGAACAACGACAGATTTTGCAAATACTCGTTTATTGCATACCCTTCTACCAGTTTCTGGATTTGGTTGGCAAACGTGCAGTGCACAAATTCAAAAGTGACACGCCTTTGCTGGATGCTATGTAGGTGCGATCCAAACGGTCGCTCCATGCAGCTAATTTCTCCTAGGATCATGTTCATGAGGGAGTTTTCTGTTATTGATTCGGCTGTGTCTGTGGAGCAGCTGAGAATGCGTTTGAAGGAGAGAGAATTGGAACAATATGGGGAACCGTTCATCCCTGAGTTCGTGTATGACGTGATTCGTCGTCTGCCCCGATTTTCTTCGATGAGGGTAAGTCCCGCACCTTGTCTCTGTATACTTCCTCTCTGACTGGTAGTAGCATGGGCATCAGCAAGATGCTGAAGAATTCTTGGGGTTCCTTTTGGAAGGCTTGCATGAAGAATGCTCGTTTGTCATGCGGACATCTCTATCGACGGACACATCCGGCGTCTCTACCCCTACGACGGGCGTTGCTTCTGTTGGGAGTCAGCTCCCTGACCCTGCGAGTCCCAATGCAGATGGATGGCTTGAAATCGGCCGTAAGCAAAAGGCTGCCATTACAAGATCATCCGGCATCACCGGCTCTGATTCTCCTGTCACCAAAATCTTTGGTGGCCAAATTAGATCGGAACTCCGGGTACCTGGCCTGAAGAATTCTGTTACACTCGAGCCATACCAGCCACTGCAACTTGACATTGGGTCACCGAACATCAACAACATTACCGACGCTCTCAAAGGGCTCACACGACCAGAAACTCTCCAGGGTGACTTTAATTCACCCCGCGGACCCGGAGTCACCGCCACCAAACAAGTCTTCATTGAGACTTTGCCGCCTGTACTTATCTTACACCTGAAGCGCTTCCAATATGACAATACTGGAGGTACGCAAAAGATTTGGAAAAAGATTGGTTATCCCCTCGACCTTGAAATTCCGAAAGAGGTGTTCCCTCAGCATAAGCGGGGTTCATTTGCTGCCCGTGGCGGACTGCCTAAATATCGCCTCATTGGCGTCGTGTACCACCACGGCAAAAACGCTAGTGGCGGTCATTATACGGTCGATGTCCGTCGACAAGACGGCCGGGAGTGGATCAGGTTGGATGATACAATCATTCAGCGTGTCCGCAGCGAGGATGTTGCCGAAGGAGGTAGTGAGGAAGATCCAAAGGTCCTAGCTGCTGCATTGGACCAGCATAAGCGGGATAACAAGTCGGCACAAAGCAATATCTACGAGCAGGCGGGCCTTGGTGAAGACGATGACGAAGATAGCGCCAGGGAAGGCGAGCAAGGGTGGAGCCAGGTTAACGGTTCGACAAGCGGAACCAATGGTCATTCCAAGAAGTGGTCGGGTGTCGTGAATGGAGCTGCGAGTCAAAAGGCCAAAGAAGATCGCTTCTCAGTTAAGGATAAGAAGGTCGCCTACCTGCTGTTCTACGAAAGGGTCAAGCAGTAGAGCGGCAATTGGTGAGCCACCGAGGGGCACAGTTGAAGATTTCTTCATTTGACATGGTGCATCTGCATAAAAGTACGGCGTAGGCGGCTGATGATGCTGTGAGCGGCCGGCTCTTATTCTTGCCCTTTGGATGAAATATGGAAGAAATGGCCAGGTGAAAAGTGACAGGGGCTTGTATCTTTATAGCCGCATAAAATACCTTTAATGAATGGTTAATTACAGAGATGGACTTCGATGATAGATTTTCCACTTGCTATGCGTAGCATACGGGATTTTTGCAGCCTGAGGTTCGTATTTCCATTAGAGACCAACTGAAGCTCTAATATAGATAGGATATGCCCAGCGTGGACGTCCAGCGAAGAAATCCAAGCACCACTCTTTCAACCCGTTTGACATGGGTGATATCCCTCTTTTTTTAAAGAGAGTAGGGAGACATGACAGTGCTTTTCACTCATCTCGAAACATCCAACGACCACCGTCTCTCATCGCCTCTCTCCGCATCTCTTCTACCTTGTCTCTCTCCCTTCTCGCCGCCTCTGCCCGATCTTCCTCCGCCTCCTGCGTAGTTGGCATGTCCGTTCGCCAGAAGCCCGGGGGAGTCTTTGGGCGCTCGAATGCGTTCTTATGCTTGCCATGCTTGTCGGCGAACAGCTTCGTCTTTGCCCTGATAATCAGCTCTTGCCGCTCCTCAGCACTTATGCGGTGCTTGCGCGCCTGATAGGTGGATGCACCCAGGTAGTCCGAGAGTAGTACATCATCTTCGTCCTCCTCCGAGGATTGCGATGAGTGCCACAGGTTGATGCGCCTAGTTGAGGCACTGCCGGGGACGGCCCCAAGCTCTGCAAGCCGCCGGAAGGTGTTCCCGCAGCAGTCGGGCTTCGTGCAGCCGGGCAGGCAGCGGCGCTGCTCGCGGTTGCGGACAGTCTCTTGGTAGGCGTAGTCAAGGCCCTGATTGAAGTTTGGATTGACCTTGAAGTGAGAGAGACTGAGCTTCTCTAAGGGCAAAGCGCGATATGGCTCGTTTTCAGGAAAGTCCGCTGGGGAAGATGGCTTGTCAGGCTGCGGATGCTGGTGGTTGGAGATGAACGTTCGTGGGTTCTTATGTTGTACAGGAGGAAGTCTCTGGTCGGCTACCCGACGCATAGATTTGTTTGCAGTTTCAGAGGAGGTTGTCAGATCCTGAACGAGAGGCATGGCGGCCTTCTGCACTCTCTGTTGAAGCCTCTCATTGTTCAGAACGGGGCTCCCAGGAGAAGGTTGCTCCAGCAGACTATTTAGACGGCGGGTTTTCTCCAATCTTGCTCTCGTTACTTCTGGAGTAGCTATCTTTTCATCGTCATGCACAGGACTTGTCTTTAAATGCTTACGACGCATAAAAGCTGTCCTGGTATCTTCCCCATCTTCTGAGAAGAGGCTTATGGCTGCAATTCTGCTTTCATCGTCCCTTACCGGAGCCTTCCCTCTAGATTGGCCTAGTTCAGGTATGTCTGTACGTGGAAGAAGACGTCTGTTGGAACTAGTAGGCTGTAATGCATGCTGACGAACCCAATTTGGTTGTGGCTCTGGAGTATTGAGAACTTGAGACGATGGCATGTTCGGCGGTTCACTTTGAACCCTAGAAGATTGAGTATTGTCGGTGATACTTGGGCCTGAAGGGGGAGCAACAGCTCTTTCAACGGAATTGCCATGAAATGCATCCCGAGACAGCGTGTTTGTACCATGAAACAGGGGCCTTCTGCCATAGTGTGATTCGACCGCCGGAAATTCAAAAGACTTGGACAGATTCTCTGCTCGCTGACGTTTTCTCGGAGTGTCAACATGTCCACCAACCTCGTCGAGGTCTAGACAACCTTCATCCTGATGTCCATCCGGTGCCACTGCATCTAAAGGACTGCTGCTGGAGTCCTGCTCACTCTTCACGCGGACAGGAGTGTCTCTGCTTCCATAACGGATTCCAGTACCAGGTAAATGTGTGGCAGGCTCCCTTTGAATTGAAGTCACACGTTTGCGTTTTACCGGACGGACTGATACGAAGATTGGTTCATCTGACTTTGATGAATTGGTCCTCTGCGCATGTTGTCCATTATTGGGGCGCGGGGTCGGTAAATCTTCCTCAGCTTGATTTCCTGTCTCTCCCTCTGTGGTCTGGCTAGAAGATATCACTGATCTCATTGTAGTCTCCGGCCTGTTTAAAGTGCTCTGCTTAACCAGTATAGGTGGTCCTGTCTCATGTGCGACTCCAACCACATTGGGCGGCGAGCTCGGTAGGTTGCCCGGAGAATCACTTGTCACGTCTCCCAGTTCCTCCGGATTTGTATCTGCTGCAGACTCAGTTGGTGTTACAGAGTTATTTGGGGCATTCGAGCGCTCTGGGCCCTCAATAGCACTCAGGATGGCTCTAGCCTGAGGGTCTTGGGGTGGAGGTGGTATTGAAGAGGCATCGGAACGACGTCTTGCTCTTGCTACCGGCGTGCCTCCCGGAGTTCGGGTCGGCCTGCTTGCGTGGTACTTCGCGTACTGTTTCCACTGTGCTATGCGCTCCTTATGCCGGGGCCAGGACGATAAGACCTTTTGGTGTGCATCTGAAAGTACCGCATATTGTTTCACTAGGCGGTTATATTTATCAACAATATGGTGATGTGCCTCTGCGGACACTGTTCCTGGCGTAGAGAAGAGCGCATCACCCGCATTTGCTGGCGTATGTCCATCAAGTACATCTGCTGTTGGGAGCTCGAAGTCATCACGATCGTCACTGCGAGTTTCGAGAGGCGCGTTGGAAGCATTAATGTGCGCCTGGAGGCGGGAACGCAGTTCAAGATTCTCCCGTTCCAGTTCGCCGACCCTCGAAGCATGACTGCGGAGTTCCAGTACCTCCTCACGGAGCTTCCGGAGCTCACCTGCTACTTCAGCATCCCCTGCTATACCGTCAGTCCCTCGTTTCCATCTGGGCACGGCTGGTTATCCTAAGCTCTTACGGTTGGAGATTGAAGAGCCCAATTGATCTCCGTATGCGTCCAATCTTTGCTCCAGAAGCTGAACAAGTGAGTGCTTGAAGCCATTAAAGGCATCCATCGATCTGCTATAGCCTGGCCTTCCCCATCACCACTTCACAACCAAATCTACCGTTATGACCACGCGTGGATCGCCTGCAACGCGGTTAGGAACCAAGAAACATTTTGGCCAATGAGCACGCGTATTCGAAGAACCAATCATAGCCCGTACTGAAGAATAATTAGTCATCCGATAACGATAACCTGTTGCCATCGATAACGCCTCTCCGTCAAGTGCTCCCCTCTAAGTGTGCTTCCGAGTGCTCACACATGGGCTTCGGTCCATGTTTAAGGATCGGGATCGTTTGTTTTCTATACTCTAGGCTATACAAAATATCGAGGACGAGATGGCGAAGCGACACCTGGAGGATTCCGGGCACGACAACCGTCATGCCAAACGTTCGAGGCATGGCTCGACAGACCGCCTATCGCGCCTGAGTGACGAGCTCCTACTGAGAATATTCTCCCAACTTCCTATCCACACCTTGTTGATATGTCAGAGGTATGAAGATCGTTATTGTTATTTTCTATGATCTGCTGCTGATGTGTATAGGGTCTCACACCGTTTGCGAACGATATGCGGAGACTCCCAACTCTGGAAGTCTGCCTACTACAACCGCTTTGTTCGTCCTCGAGCATCGAGGATTCCGGGAATCAGAAATCAATCGACATCTGCTGGGCATCTCTTGTACTCATCCCGGTCCTCAAAATGGCTTGATGATGAGGGTTTGCTCTTGAGCGGTAGAGGCACGGACTGGAAGCGGCAGTACAAGTTGCGCCACAACTGGTCGAGAGGTAGCTGCGATGTTACAGAAATACAAGTTTCCGAGCACCCACCAATACCACCATTATTAGTACGCTTGCATGAAGGAGTAATAATCACAGTGGATTCCGCGGCTGGTCTCAGGGCATGGGCAATGAAAGGGGAACAGAAGTTACTGGCAAGCACGAGACTGGATCCAGCCTGCGGCGCACCTACTTCGCTCGGTTTGGACACGAATGAAGGAAACACCGAGACGGATATTAGCGCTGTGGTAGGGTTTGAGGATGGTGCATTCGCAGTATACAAGCTTCGCAGGGATTCTCCAGAGTTTACTCTTCAGTATACTCATCCATCGTCCAACAACGGGATGATCACGGCAGTCGCTCTTTCCTCGATTTATCTGGTCACCATGACTGAGTCTCAGCTACTGTCTGTGTATTCCTTCAAGGAGAGCGCAGGCTCCGGATCTGACGACGTTTTGGATCCTCCACGGTTATTGTCGTCGTTGAAGTCGCATACAGTTTGGCCACCTCTGTGCCTTTCGGTACGGCCTTCGATACAGAACATTGTCGTTTCAATAGCTTATGCTTTACCTACTTATCTTTCGGGCTGGTCTGTCGGGATACAGGAGTTAAGACTAAATTTGGATGGAGAGATCTCTGAGTCACGGCTCGCTTCCGCTATCGACCAGGGTTTCCATCCCCTCTCTCCCTCGGCATCAAGTCGCTCTTCACCATCACCCACCAAGCACGAACATAATTCGACGCTTTCTCTCGCAAAACCAACTTCTCTGTCATACTCTCACCCATACCTTCTCGCTTCTCATCCGGACAATACGCTTGCGCTGTATCTCGTCACATCTACCGCCTCGTCACTGTCCATCGGGGCTGGGACCCGATTGTGGGGCCACACTTCAGCTGTCTCAGGTGCGCATGTTGGAGGCAAAGGGAAGGCCGTCTCGGTCAGTACTCCCGGCGATGAACTGCGGGTGTGGGAGCTCGAAGGAGGCATATCTTCTGCGTCATCTCGGCGTAGGCTAGCAGCTGGCCAAATGAGCATTCGTGTGCAGCCGGAGAAGAAGCTCCTGCCTGGGAACATCGGCGTGGAGTCTGAGGTGTCCTCTGGATTAGAGGCTCTTCGCCGAGGAGGGTCAGGAGATCTCATTATTACTAAAGGCTGGGTTGACTTCGATGACGAGAAAGTGGTGGTGCTTCGGGAAAAGGGGCATGGGAGTCAGGCATTGGTCGTCTACGATTTTACTTGATGACAAGAAATATATCTCATTCGGTACGGATATGAAGAGACCATTTACGCTGCTGCTACCGCTCAATAGAATGTACAAGCCGTGTCAGCCGGACGCGTCTGCTTCGAGATCACCAGCCCAAAAGGAACAACTTCATGCTTGCCTACCGACGATTGTTGTGACATGAGGACAGCCTCATGGAATTCTTCTGTCCAGCGCAAAGGCTGGGGGTTTGATTTGGCCAGGAATAGATTGCCACGGCGCGTGCACTTGTGGCTTGGGATACGGATGCAGGTCGCACGCTGATTGGTGTGCCTGAAGCTCCAGGGTGTTGGCCAGGTTGTGGCGGCAGAGCAGCATTGACAGGTTCGACAGGGCCGACCCTCAGCGCTAGCGCAGGAGGCGAAATTTTCCGTGTCAGATCATCCGGAGCCGATCAAGAGGGACTTGGAAGAAGAATGAATGTTGGACGCAGATAGAGGATAGGACCATCTGAACAGGAAGGTATTTTCTACTTAGGTATCGCTCATCCAAAACTTCAATCTACACCATCATCCATTTGTAACATCGACAATAACACCAAGACGTCCTCCGCTATGAAAACAGGGAGATATCAGCTACCAATGTACGGATTAAGGTAGGAAGTACTTCATGATACCCTTCGTTGAAGTGTGGTAAGGAGGTACCTTACTGTCGTGAGCTTGTTACAGGTAGGTACCTAGGTACCTATAACCACTAGTGTGCCTTAACACACCCTCTTTCCCTTCCCCAGCCGAGCTCTAGCTTCGTCTCCACCTCGCGAGGAAGTTTTCATCCTTCATCCTTCACACTTTTGATCTTCCTCATTGCCTTGACTCAACTCGACGCACCTCGATCTTAAATCGACCGAGCAAACGCTAGCACAAATCTCGCAATTGGACTGTCGCGATGGAATTCGGAGGATCTGCAGGCGGTGCACGCGGATGCTACAATTGTAAGTCGGTGGCTGTGGGCTTGTTCTGCGCTTTTCACTTTTATGGCCTGGCGCCGCTCTTGAGTTGACACCCTGTTGGCCTCGCGGCATGCTTTCATCCCACCACTATTGTCCGTGCCTGGAACTGTCAGATGGGCCTTGCGCCCAGTGAGATCGTCTGCTTGGTCATTTGGGCCCATACGGGCGGATCTGTAGAGCTGCTTACTCCTCGCATCATGCTACATGCAGGATGGTTCGTGTTCTCCGAGTGCATTGGTCATACCTTTATACTTGATCGGCGAGGGATACTTTTTCTCGCTCCTGGAAGACTGCTTTGCCATCTGATTAGCATATCTCAGTTATCGATACTTTTCCTTGACCACTACTGCTTTCCTTAATATAGATGAACATGGACTAAATATCTATTAAACAGGTGGTGACACTTCTCATCAGGTTAGATTGGTTAGCTGGGATTATGGACATTGACTGATATACTTCGAAGGCCAGAGACTGCCCGAAGCGGGGCACTCCCACGTGCTACAACTGTGGTCGTATGTGGAAGGGTCCTCCCTGGCCCACCCATTGCCAAGAACTGACAGATGTTATCTAGAGGAGGGACATGTGAGCCGTGAATGCACGCTCCCTGCAAAAGAAAAGACTTGCTACCGCTGCGGCGGTACCGGCCATATCTCCCGTGATTGTCAGAATGCGGCCGCCGGTGGTGCCAGTGGTGGCTACGGCGCTGGTGGCAGTGGAACTGAGTGTTACAAATGCGGCAAGATCGGTCACGTAGCCCGTGATTGCCCTAATGGTGGCGCCGGCGGCTATGGCGGCGGCAGCGGCTTCGGTGGAGGTTACGGTGGCCGTAGTGGCGGTCAGACCTGCTACACTTGCGGAGGCTTTGGCCATATGTCAAGAGATTGCACGCAGGGTCAGAAGTGCTACAACTGTATGTTGCTGAATGTTGCAAATATTAAAATATCTGCTGACATATCGAACAGGCGGCGAGGTCGGTCATATGAGCCGCGATTGTCCCAGTGAGAGATCATCGGAGCGGGTCTGCTACAAGTGCAAGCAGCCCGGTCACCTGCAGTCGCAATGCCCGAACTGATCGAGTTTCCAATTCGATCATCACACCGATGCCTATCCTGAGATGGGGAGGTAGCAACGGCCATGCATTTCTATCATTGTCTACGGCCTTATAACTGGATTTTCTTTCTCGCGACACGGAAAAAGTGGCTTTGATATGTATTTCACTCTTGACCCTATCACGATAAAGCACGGAATGGAAAGCACCGGAAGGGAAAGGGCAAAACGAAGGGCGATCTTCTGCATATCTCGAGTGGACACGGCGCATTTTCTGTGTACCTTCACGAACTTCTACATTCATGCTACGCTCATATAGCATAGCTCTGACGGAATGACATGAGCATACCACAAGTATCTGATAATCGTAACCGTTGAGTAGATGGTTCCAGGCTATCAGGCGCAATTGCGCTGATAAACTGCTCGCCCTCCGTATAGACGTTAGTCCGCTCAGGTCTATGGCCAAGCTTTCCTCTCAAGCTCTCCAAGCTTTACCAAGCAACAGACTAAACGACCTAAATCGTCCCTGTGTTCCAGGAACATTTATTTCCCTTGCCATGAAGGACCTTTTTATTATCCATTCCATTAATCTTGTAGAAATATTAATATCGCTGCAAATTGTGAGGGAAGGGGGTTAGGTATTTATAGATTTACCCTCATCAGATGGCCGTCTTGGG